>JAOXJJ010000427.1:0-13203 GCA_025769935.1 Phoenix roebelenii | reverse complement strand
TACAAAATATTTGAATTAAAATAATGATAAGTGCTATGAATAAGATATTAATTTATGCATTATTTAGCACTTATCAATGCACCCGATCTGAGTAGGGGCATCCAGCTGAGTCGACCACAAGCCAAAGAAGGCCGTTGAAGTCGACCTCGAAGCAGAGTCGTTTATCTCGACTTGGACAGCTCGGCTTAAGGCCGTTAGCTCCGATTGCACGAGAGGTACACCCTACTTAGTATATACATCTCCATAGACATTTGGCTATATTACAGAATGATCGACGACTGGACTACTTCCTTTGCCCGAGCCAAAAAGCAGCTTGAACTCGGAAGTCAGGGGATAGTGTTGGGGGAAAAAATAGACCACCCCACAAATACAATTAAAGCACCCAAATTCGACAGCAAGGCTGAGCTCATGCAGGCCGAGCTCCGAAAACCAAGCTCATGCAGGCCGAGCTCATGCAGACCGAGCTCATACAGGCCGAGCTCATGCAGGCCAAGCTCGGAAGATCGAGCTCATGCAGGCTGAGCTCCGAAGACCGAGCTCAGCAGACCGAGCCGATCTTAGAAGGCCGAGCTCATGCAGGCGGAGCTCATGCAGGCCGAGCCCAGAAGGCCGAGCACGTCGTCCACATGCTGCGGCCATGCCCTGCAGCAACCTCACCGCACCATGCTTTGCTTGCCGGCCACGCCATGACATATCAACCAGGGACCATACCCTGCTACGACTGTCAACAATTAAATGCGCACGATCTCCACGGACCTCCAGCTAGCCCAAAATCTCAAGCCATCCACGGTAACTCGCTGACTCACTCAACTCCGTTCAGTTACCCACGGCAACTCATTAATTCACACGATCACGTCTAATCATGACGGTAACTCATTAATTCGCCCAGTCATATCACAGATAATCTTGTATCCCTTCTATAAAAGGAAAACTTCTTCCTCTTGAAGGAGATTCTGGCTCTTTGACTCCTGCATGCAATATCTCTCTCTTTCTCTACAAAAGCCTCCCTCTGACCTAAGCATCGGAGAGCCGACGCCGGAAACCCCGGCCACCGGCTTTTTGCAGGTCCTCCAGAGGACGCAGCCCGCCGATGCGCCACTCACCGAAGCTCCCCCTCCTCAGCCAGTGGTCACCCCAGATCTAGTTTCCAGCAACAACAGTAATATTATACTATATGATATATTTATATATTATATTTTATTATGTTCTGTTGTATAATACCATGCAATATTTTTTATGGTCATTTTGTTATATCTAAAATACTTTATTAATTTATTTACCAAACATATATTAAAGTTTTACAGCATTTTAAAATTTTAATTATTAAATAATAAATATTTTTTTATAAAATTTTTATTTTAAAAAGTTCTCTCGAAAACTCTATTGCGAGGATGTCATGCTGCTTTATTACCCATTTGTGCAATGACAGAGCGCAAACTTATTTGGAAATAAGAGGTCTAGAGTTCATGTCCACTCAATTTTGAATCATTTTCCTTTCCAAATCTCCAAATCAATGCTTTTTTCACCAAATCAAAGTATTTTTCCACCCGCCTCCTCACCACCACCCCTCTCTAATCTCTATCCGCCTTCGTGTTGTGCTGCACTGATCGGCCCCTGTGCTTCCAAAGTTGTTATTTTCTTCTCCCTCCTTCGTTCGTCCTCCTCTCCTGGATTACCATGAATGTCGTACTCCACTAGAATCCAGGCTGGTGTCATCATTGTCTTATCATCTTGATTTCTTTCTCTCCAGTCATGTCACCACGGGTGTCAAGGCTTTGACAAAACCGCAAGGCTCCACGACATCTTTATTGGCGGCGAGGAGGTGGTAAGGTCATCATTCATCCCGTTATCCCAAGCTCCATCATTTGCTGGATTTCTGTGTCCGACCTGTGATACGAGCAAAAGGTGCTTGTTGAAATGTTTTTTATGAAGAACGCAAATATCTCTGGAATTCCACAGGTCTATGATTGAAATATTTGCTGACATATCTTAGTTGAAATGCTTGTAGCATGAAGTCTATTTATGTGGGCATAAGATGCTTGCTGAAATGTTTCTTAAAAATTTGGTCTTGTTTGGTTGAAATGTTCGTAAGACTAGCTTATCTAAATGAGTATGAGGTGTTTGTCGAAATGTTAGCCCTAAGCCATGATTGTTTGTATTTCACATGAACTTCGTATGTACTGTTTGTTTAAACGGTAGATTCTGTATTATGATGTGACTTCGCAGATTATTCAGATATGTTTGGCAAAATATTCCATGGGCTCCTACTAACAGTATATTGAAGACATTTGAATGTCATTGGCTCGAATAAGCAGTAGACTTGCTGCCATGTATGTACTTCAATCCAGTCGCTGCGTATTTGAATTGTCTATTTATCCTGACTGGGTTTTGATAAAAGTGATACAGATTTGTTCTATTGTTCAGCTTGGCTTCTTGGAGTGCAAAGTGGTTTTAGATGGCTTTTAGATTTATTGCTGGGCAGCCATAAGATATTCATATCTATGATGCATCTATTGTTTTTTCGCTATTGACTAATATTACATTTTTATCTATCAAAATAACTGCTGTTGCTGGACCGTTATCCAAACATTTTCCCTCCTATTATGCACCATCATTGTTGGGCTACTGACCACCATCCATGGATTAAAACAACTCACAAAAATGTGGACCAATTCAGCTAGCACAACGAAGTAGAAACAGCTAGATGGCATTAAGAATAATAATTCACATTACTTAGACCTCATCCACCATAACATGTCCTGAAAGAATCCAAATATAGATTTCTGTAACAGGAATGCTTCATATCACTCATATCTTAAACCGTAAAGTTTTATATATTACCCGTAACAATCAAATATGTTACATACTACTCATAAGAATCACACGGCTAGTTTACAAAAGTCACTTTAACTTCAGCATGGGTTACAAAACTTTGTTTCTTCTTCATTCCACCTGCATGAATGCCAGCTAAATACCAGCTGCAAGAACTATTTTGCAGAATTTCAGCATGAATACCAGCTGCAAAGAAAATCAACAAGTAAGTTTTAATTACTGTGAAGATACCCAAGCAACAAAGCGCCACCCATAATAATAAACAACACTCAAGACCTCGACAATGCATACTTGTAGACCTTCTTCCTCCCTTGAGCTGCTGTTTCCTTTTCCATAGCTATCTTTTCCTTAGCATGAGAAATTTGTTCCTCCTCTTTAGCAAAACATGTCTCTTGCTGAAGCCTTGTAAATTTCTCTTACAATTTTTGTAGCTAACACAATCCCATATTTGCAAGTAGGAGGATGAATCCACTCAAAGCGCTTGCATTGCTCATTAACCTATAAAGCAATGTTCCAGATAGTCAAATTAGCTTTTACATCTAACTAGAAAAACAATAGAAATCCAAAAACTAAAGAACTTACCCCATATCTAAAGTACCTTCTTCCAAAATTTTCCATCATCTATGATATCTTTACATTTGAGTATTTTTGCCACAAACATCCAAAATCACATTTGAGTATTTTTGCCACAAGCATACAAAATCAACCTATTATTGGTGTTGCCTATAAATGACAAGCTTGAATATATGGTTCACAACACCTACATCACCTCAGTCTAAGAATTGTTTCAGAAATTCATCATAATCCATCAACATGTTTCAAATGGAAATAAAAATGGCAATACAGCTTACTAGATCGATTCTTTCTTGGCTATTGCGCATGTGGGTGAAAGAGTAGCACAATGCCCAAAATTCAAAAATTAATAAAGTATAATACTAAATTCAGTTATGTAGTTGAGCTTAGGTAGGTTAGGTGCTACTTCTTAAACCACAGGCGAGCTTAGCGAAATTGAATCTTATGACATATGGATAATCTGTAATTATCTCATTATTTTATGAAGAAGTTAAGTGATGAGTTCTCAATGTAAGATCTTGGTCACATAAATTACTTTTTCGCTTGGAAGTGCATTGGTCCCATAGTGGGTATTTCTAAATCAAGCTATGGATGCCTCCTACTTGCTTAGCACAAATGAAAGATTGTAGACCTATCTCTACACCAATGGCTATCAAAAATAAAAGATGATTTAAAATCTTTTGAAGATCCTTATTTATCAAAATTTAGTTGGTGCTTTATAATATTTCACACTCACTTGGACATATCATGTAGTATCAATTATGTATGTCCATTTATGCACGCACCAATAATATTTTATTTTTAATTTGTCAAGGCATCCTTCAAAGAAACCCATAGACCACGGTATTCGCCTTCTTCCCACCAACTCGATCGTCCTTTATACCTTTTGAGTTGCAGTGTGAACGGATTGCCCTTTCCCATGCCGTTCAACCATTGGTTACTGTACCTTTTCATAAGGAAACCGTATCTCATGGATGCCAAAAAGTAATCAACAGTTGCAGGTTTATATAGAGAGGCCGAGTATCGCCCGACAGATGACAATAAAGCCAGTCATTTATGCTCGGACAAAACATACAGAGGTTGGCCATCATTATACCGATGATAGGATGGCGATAGATATGGTGTAGATTTTGTGATCATAAATCATGAGTTCAGGCTAATTACGGCAGGAAAACATTGCATTTTTGATGAGTCTACTCTCGTGGTAGAGCTACACGCAGTATAGGAGGGCCTAATCGATGCCAGAGTGCAGATGCTTGGCGGATTTTGTTGGAGGGTGATTCGGCCATAGTAATTGAGTGGATCAGGTATGGGCATGCCAGGCCAAATTTACACCCACTAGTCTAAAATGTTTGCTACATGTTGGAGAGTCTCGACTCATTTAGAGTCGTTTATGTATTTCGAGAGGCAAACAGTGCGGTAGATTAGGTCGCCTCTTTCGTAGCATATTATTTCGAGGTCTTCTCTTGAAATGGCACTGACTCTATTCCACGAGGACTAGTCTATGTTTTGTATTTTGATTCTTCGTGACGTTGAATGTCGTGAGAAGCCGGTGCAAAAAAAAAAAAAAAAAAAAGGGAAAAAAAAGAGAGAGCAGCCCTTGGATCATGGATAACTTGGTTTGTTTTGGCAGATATCTTTACTTTCTCATTCCTCTTTCCAGCATCTTCAAGTTCAAATCAAACTAGGCTTACGCCCGGTTTGAACGGAAATATAGAAGGCACGATCAAATCCTCACCAAATATGAAGCAAGATTTTCTAAGGTCATGCAAATCAAATCCGGAACAGATGAAACAAATCAAATTCGGAACGCGTTGCTTGGAATCTTAAAAGAATATTCTTATATTCTTTTATTTGTTTTTGAAAATTTATTATCAAATCTCATTTATTGGGTGTTGATTGGACGCACAAGCCCAATAAAGAGCGAAGGGACGCACAAGCCCAATAAAGAGCGAAGGGATGTCCGGCAACGCATTTCGAATCGCTACGATTGCTCCCAGTTGTCGATCTTGGTTGATTGATTGCCGCGACAGGATCCGATCTCTTTCCTCCATCATGGAGGTAACCAGTGGACGACAGCCGAACGTAGATACACCTCGTCCTCCTCCAGGCCTCCTGGGACAGCTCATCAAAGCTGCAGGCATCAGCGGTCGCTACATTTTGTGGGCGGCGCTGGAGCTCTTAACCGCTCTCTTGGTCGAGGAGTAAAGCATAAATTTTGTGGCAGTGGGTGGGGAGGAAACCTAGCTGATTCCCTTGCACTGCAAGTCGGAAAGAGACCACCACCGCCACCGCCACCACTTTCTTAACCCTTCCAAGCCAATCCAATCCAAGCCAAGCCATCCATGTGACAGGAAGCAAGCATACAAGTCACCACCTCCTTTCCCTCTCACCTCCGCTTCGTCTCTTGGTTTAAATTAGATCCATAGCCCCAACAAATGAACCACATTACATCAGGAAGTCAGAGCGATCACTTAGTAATTAAAAGAGAGCGAGAAGATGTCGTACTTCTCCCCGATTCTTATTCTGATGTTAGTTGTACTGATGATGGGAGCCGCGTCCAAAGGCGACGGCGATTTTGCCCCCGCTGAGGATATCGGGCTCTGGACGGCCGGTACGGACGGAGAGGAAGGGCAAGAAGGAGACGAGTATGATGAATTGGACTCCTTACCGATATGGGGAAGCCAGCGGGTGGGGAGGATCCCTGTCAATGTCGACAGCTTTGGCGCTGTTGGGGATGGAGTTGCCGACGATACCCAGGTATATATATTACCGCTTATCTTCATCATCGCAGTTAGGGAAGAGAGAGAGAGAGAGAGAGAGAGACTACAACACTCACTCGGACACCGAAATCCAATAGAGACATACAATCAAAATGACCTGCTTACATTTACAGAGTTTCTCCATTGAATTCATTAAACCAGAATTTTGTGTGAAACAAGTTCAGAAATTAAGCTGATAACACGTAGCTTTAACTGTAGTCTTTTCGAGGTTAGATGACCGGAGCTGGAAAGCCTTGCGATGGTACAGGTATCTGGATGGAAGAATATCCGGATAAAAAAAGATAGTTGTTGAGACCGCTTGTTTAACACCAACAACAATAAAAATTTTATCTTTTCTTATATATTTTTTTTCTTTTTTTATTTTTGGGTAGCATAACCAGTCCTCTCTATTATAAATTTGTAGGGTAACCTATCCCTCTGAATTGCACTAAGGATCTCCTATATATCCACTTGGAGTGCACCAGTGACTTGCTCCCCTCGAATGCACCAGCACTGTTAATTTTTTCTTTTTGATGTAAATGGGCCAGCACTGGTTGTTATTTGTCATGCGTATCTGCTCAAAATGACATTACATTTTCCTGATCGAACTGGAGAAGATTTAAAACGAAGGATGCAAGATGTGATCCAAACTAGTCTTAAGGGTCATTAATTATTTTTCGTCATGCAAAATCTGCTAAAAATAACTTACCTTTTCACCATATCTCACGCTTACATATTCATGGCAAATATCATTCAGCCACTTCGTAGGCAGGTCAACTAGTTTTAACCTGATTATAACAAAAGATAGTTAAACTGATTTAAACAGACTACTGGGAGCCACTTAAAATGAAATCCGATTTTATTGCGTATCTTCTTTTCTTTAACGGGACCGTGGACAGGAGGGAGAGGAGAAAGCGGGGTCTGGAGTCTATAGATTCAAATATGCAATGTTTAAGCAATCTGTCTAGCTTAACAATGTATGTGCCCAATGTTTAGCCTCTCTCACTTGATTATTATGCGGTTGTAACCCGTTGCAGTTCTTAGAGGAATTTTCCCACGATCCCCTCCATTTTGATTGGTGTAGCCATTGAGTTATTGCCGACCTAAGCAACCAAAACATTCCTGCAGAACTAAAGGATGCAACTAGAAACTATGGATATTCATTACTCGATCATACCCGTCCGCTCCTGTGCCCAAGTTACAATTATCATTTCACCATCAGAATCATTTAAATTTCTGTTAGCTTTAATTCTTTATTCTTCTTCCATGCATCTTTAATACTTCTTGCAGGCATTTCTAGCGGCTTGGGAAACAGCATGTTCCATAAAGAATGCAGTTTTCCTGGTGCCCGAGCGGCGCCGTTACAAAGTTAATGCAACTAGGCTCCGAGGGCCCTGCGAAGGGAAGCTACTCATCCAGGTGATGATTTTAAAATTGACTTTCGTCAGCTTATTACTAGCTAAATAACTTTACGTGTGTTGCGTGCGTCCCTGGGGGAAGTATTAAAGGGCAAGGTCAAGTTGCATTTCATTCTCATGCAACACCATGCGATAACCACCGTAGGTCAGAATAGTTAACTATCCGGGATATACCTAGATCTCTCGTACCACATATAGCACGTTAGCCTCTCGTTCTTTTCCTCTTTAATCGTTAGGCTTGGACACATATACAAAAGTTTCCATAAAAAAAGAAAGAATTTGTGTCAAAAGAAAAACATACATATATGCAACATCAGCCAACCTCATCTTCATTATCTGCCCGGCCTCACTGATCTGAGGAAGCATCAAATTGTGACGGAGCAGGTGAGCGGGACAATTGTAGCTCCAGATGAGCCAAAGGACTGGGACCCGAAGAACCCAAGGCAATGGCTATCTTTCTCTAAGCTGAACGGCGTCAGGATCCAGGGCGGTGGGATTATCGACGGCTCTGGCAGCAAATGGTGGGCTTCATCCTGCAAGATCAACAGGACCAACGTAATGGATCAATTTCCAACACCTGTTCACAACTTCACATACATAATTTGATACCTTTATCTGATGCTCTCTCTCGACTTACTTGCAGCCATGCAGAGGAGCTCCAACGGTAATCTCCGCAAACACATTTTTACAAGCCAAAGTTTATGCTTAAAGCTTCATAGTTGGTAGCCACAATATAATAAAACAACAAAGTAAACCTCGAAAGGCAATCGTGTCCTTGAGTCAAAGTAATTTATGAATGAAACACATTCGTCATAAATTACCTCTCGAGGTTTACTATACGGGATCCACACTGTTTAGTTCAGTGTTCAGGGCATTGATGACTCCGCCCAAGGCTCCATGAGGTTTAGCATGGTATAGTGGGTTCCTTGGAGGCCAGAGCTCAGCTAATCCATGGAAGACCTGCGATCGGTAACTTATATCCAGCCAAGGTCAGGAAGTATGACTCATCAATGCCCTGCTCCACAAGCCAGCCTCAGAAATTTAATACGATGACCCTTGTCAGTGACTTGTACCATGTGATATAAGTGCCAAAACTCAGGGAGGAAAGCAATAATGGGGCGCAAAATTTCCAGTACAAGTCAGGCAATAATGTAGGCTTTGGCTAATAGTTGGTCGAAGCTGCACAAACTGACTAGACCAGCAAAGTTTCTACCGCTGGAGAAAATAAAAACAATACTTGTAGACAATGCTGTCAAGGTGACAATCCACTGCCACCATCTTCACCATCACCGCCATTTTTTGTTGTAGGCACTGACCATAGATTCAAGCTCAGGGATAAGGGTGAAGGACCTCACCATCCAGAATGCACAGCAGATGCACTTCACTATCTCCCGATCGGATGCCATAAGAGTGTCTGGGTTGCGTGTGAGAGCTCCATCAGACAGCCCTAACACAGATGGCATTCATATCAGTGAATCCACCAATGTTGCCATCCAGAACTGCCACATTGGAACAGGTACTTTGATATACTTGTACATTGATCTACCATTCCGATACCATACTTGAAATTAAGATTTCCTGAAGAAAACAAGAAGAATAATAACAATAACAGTGATTATTCATTAAGTGACATTCACTATGACTGAAACTGCAATTAACTTCCTTTAATGTTTATCTAGAGTTTGAAATGTGATGCAGTGTTTTAAAAAGCAGCTAGGTAGTGTATATATAGTATGTAAGCAGCACAAAAAATGCGATTAATATTGTTCAACTACCTCAAAATAAGTAATATATATATAAAAAATAATAAAAACAACAATTATGACAATATTTTTTTATGGATAAATAATTAACAATAGCAACTAAGGTTAAGTGTTTAATACTTACTACTCAATACCTAATAAAAATAGTTATTAGTTATCATTACTATAAGTTTGCCCTTCAATTTGCACATTTTTCTACTATTCAGGAATTGTTTTCTCTGTGAAACATGTTTTGGATATTAAGTACAATTTTTTCCTTACTAAATCAGGGGATGACTGTATCTCCATTGTGAATGCTAGCTCAATTATCAAGATGAAAAACATTGTGTGTGGGCCAGGGCATGGAATCAGGTACGACTCATCCTGCATGTCCAGATCCTATATCTCAGGAAGTGCCCAGCTGGATTGCTTTGTTTTTAGTTGTCTCAAATGAAAAGTGCCCAGCTGATGGTATCATATTTTTTTATCTTATTTTGATGTTAGCATAGGGAGCCTCGGGAAGGACAATACGACTGCCATGGTTACAGCAATCGTCTTGGACACAGCAATACTTACAGGCACTACCAATGGCCTTAGAATCAAAACCTGGCAAGTAAGAATTTACTAAAAATATAATTTGCTGTATCATATGATTGGATTCCATTGGAAAGAAAAACATAAGGCAGAACATAATTAGCTTATACTAATGAACATGGATGATGGTTGATGGTTTGCAAGTCTTAACAGGGAGGATCAGGCTATGTTAAATCAGTGCGCTTTGAGAACGTGAAGATGGATGATGTTCAGAACCCAATCATCATCGACCAATTTTACTGTGATTCTCCAACCAGTTGCAAGAACCAGGTAAAGTTATTCTGCTTCTAGCCATTTTTATATGAAATTACAAGATTAAAAATAATTAAAAAATGGGAGTGGTATTAGAAGGAATACCTCGATTTTCTGCTTCTGATAAGGCTTTATAAACAATTGGCAGCGTTCCAGAGACAAAAAAATGAGATGATTATCTTTATATGCTTTTCTTTCCTTGGGAACACCTAGTTTTCTTTGGTATTTTGGGCCTGTAAAGTCTCACCGAAGCACCTTGAAAATGTAACCCTTAATGGTTTAAGATAACCATGGAATGACCCATTCCCATAAATACCATGGAATTTAGGTGTATGCAAGCAGGCCATAAAAAGAGAACCATCCCCATGTTTACATGCCGTCACCCTCTCGAATCATACCCAAATTAATTATTTATGGGGCCTACAAATTTTGAGCCAGCCTAGTTCTTAAAACTAAGATTATGGTATAGTACTCATTGTCTTGCCTCGAATCTAGCATTGAACCTGTTCCCAGACTTTTCTGCAGATTTTTTAAAGGCAAAGCACTCTCTTTGACCTCCACACCCCCCTGCTTAAGAACCACTGTTAATTCCCTTTCAAAACTGGCTCTCAAAACTAAAAGATTATGGTACAGTACTCATAGTTGTACCTTGAATCTATCATTAAATCTGTGTTCAGACTTTTCTGCAGATTTTGTAAAGGAAAATCACTCTCTTTAAGCCCCACACCTGCCTTGTTAAGAACACTGTTATCTCTGTTCCTAGACCTTAAAACAAGGGGATTGCATGAAATGCAGTTTATATCATAAAACACAAGACTGCAATATGTCATAGTGCTTGATTATCAGAATATGAACATATTAGACCTTCAACAGTTCAACCATGATCTTCAACTTCAATATGACTTTGATCCACATTGCTTTGTTTCTTTCTTCAATGAGGCTCAATTACATCCTATAAGTGCACAGACTTTCAAACTTACTTGAGAGTTCATTTTGATTAAAAAAATATGATATATCAAAGTAAGAAAAAACTCCCTACAAACGGTGCTCAAAATTCAAGCTCACCAATGGAACAAACACTTCCCAATTATGAAATGATGAACGGCAAAACATAAGTTACAAAGATGCATAGCTTATGACCAAATTCAACATTTTGCCTAACAAACATATGCATATAGTGTTTAAGCTATTAGTCCTAAGACAAGACACTGAAAATTCAATTCTTCTTCAGGAAGTAATGTATCAAACACTAATCCACCATCATCACAACCAGTATTTTCTTTGGCCACAGCACACAGGGTTGCATCGGCTCAATGTAGTCAGTCAAACAAGCTGCATCGCATATGCAAGCACATGTGTGACCACTTGAATGTCATTTAGATAACATTGATTATCCTATTCCATTTTTTTTTAAAAAAAACTTCTCATTATTGATATCTTCAAGAGGAATAGTTTTCAGTCTTATGAAAAATACGGCCCTCACTGAAGATGTACTTGCATTGCCAAATACTGGGAAAGAAGATTCCTCTCTATTTTCTTTTGTTTTACATGTGAGGCCACTTAGAGAAAACTTTAGACCTTAATATTCTCCTCCATTTCTAGACATAAAAATTATTTTTATATCTAAACAATACAAAAAAGATTCCTCTCAAAATATCTCTCTTTTCATTCACTTTCTTATCACCAAAACAGAGCCTTCAGCCTTGATGTGTAGATGGAGCAAAGGCTAACCTTAGATCTCTAAATTCATAATTTATCACTGTAGGATAGTAGTATAAGTATGCTTAGAACTGGACCTGGACCTGGACCACTTAAATCAAGGGACTAGCATGATAAACATAGTTCAGCATGCAAAGTTGACTAAAAGAGTCTGACCACGTCATAAAGCCTAAGATCATAAATTACAAATACTAATTGCAAATAGAATTGTCGATAGAAGTGAACTATTTTAACATGCAATTGATCCTATCCATGATATAGTATAACTTTTTGAAAAATGCCACATTGTTAATTCAAGAAGCTTATTCAGGTTGTCCCTTGACTATGTTTTTATTTTATTCAGACATCGGCAGTGAAGATAAGCCAAGTCCTCTACAGGAACATAAGTGGGACCTCAAGGACACCCAATGCCATGAAATTTGCTTGCAGTGACACAGTACCATGCAGCAACATTGTGTTGAACAACATAAACCTAGAGAGAGAGAATGGCATTGTAGAGACCTTCTGCAACTGTGCCATGGGATTTGACTATGGGTTTGTGCGGCCAGCGGCAGATTGCCTTCGCAATGATAAAACTTCCCGCTGTGATGGGACAAAGAATGACAACCAAAGCCAAACTTATGATCCCATACATACAGAGCTATGATCTCTCTATATGCACATCCAGGTATCATATAACAGACGACATATGGAGACCACAAAAACCGTACTTACAAGTGCCTACATGTCATCGAGTTCTGGGACGAATGTAGAAGGATTTACTGGAAGAATTCAAGCTATTAAAGTAGACACAAGCGAGTGACTTTTACATATATATATATATATATATATATATATTAGGCAATCAAAAATGGTATAGAAGAAAGAAATCAATGTACTTGAACTTCAAAGATATCCTGTATGACTTTTAAGGAACAACAGTATTTATTCATGCTTCATAAATTCAAACAGAAATCACAAGGACACTCTTTCTGGACCATTGGATTCAAGGCATGTATAACCCATAGCACTACTATGTCAATTATATAAGCATTTACGCTTCTCACTCCCTTTTGCAAGTAAGAAATTTAAAATGCTGAAATTTAAGTACTACTTGCAAATTAAGAACCTCTAGTTTACCCTTCCACACTCACAACAAGAAAGTTTAAGTGCAAGACGTAGTAGGAATTTTAAAGCTCACTTCTAAACATGTAAGAATGTAGTGCTCCTTAATCCCAACCCGAATCAAAATTTTTTGGGTTCAAAGGCGTTACCTCTTTGGAGAGACCTCCCTTGGAAGTCTCTCAATGAAAGCACCAATGATGGAGGGTG
>JAOXJJ010000425.1:100778-149545 GCA_025769935.1 Phoenix roebelenii | reverse complement strand
GGTAGTAGGGTTCTACGCGGTGGCTGGTGGCCTTATGCTTACCCGCACCCTAGGACCGTCGCGGCGGCCCGTCGGAAGGGGGCGGGGGTCGTGACATTTAGTTAACCTAAGGATATAGACTTCAGATATTAAAAATATAGACATAGAAATACAGAAATCAATTTTTAAATTTAAATATAAAAAAATCATAAATATAAAAATTTGATTAAGCGTGGGACTAAAGGTGAAAATACCCAAAGGGTCGAAATTTTTTGCTGTTAGGAGAATATAAGCAAAAGAATCCAGAAGATATGAATTATTTATCATCTAGGTAACTCAACGTAGGGACCTGGATTTTAGAAATTAAAATATAAATTAACAATGTAGAAGTTACTAATTAAATATTTTAGAGACTAATATATATAGAAAATTAAAAGAAATCCTTGCAGGCCCGTGTAAGAAGTTACTAATTAAATTAACCCATCATCGTATAAGGCCTCGTTTGGAAGAGCGGTTGACAGTTGAACTTTTGAAAGTAAAATTTTTTGAAGTAGAACTTTTATGAAAAAACTATTTGCTGTTTGGTAACTATATTTTTAAAGTGCTGTGCCACTTTCACATTTGTTTGGTAAATAAATTGAAAAAATAATTTTGATATGAAAAAATGACAAGGCACTCCATAATATTATATAACAGAGCATAATATAATATAATATATATTAATATATTAATATATGATATAGTATAATATTACTGAAATATAATATAATATTATTATAATATAATAATATATTATTGTATAGTATAGCATAATAATTTAATATTATATTAAATTATTTAGCATAGTATAGGTATAATGTATTACAATATTATATTTATAGTAATAATACAATAACTGAAATATAAAATATTATAAAAATTACCGCTCCTTTTCGTATGTTCTTCCTTCCGACAATCGGGGTCGCGAACGCTGCTACGATCCCTGAGAGCTTGTTAGAGAAGAGAGGTGAGGAGAGAGGGGAGGAGCGAAGATGGTGAAGGTTCGGATGAACACCGCCGACGTCGCCGCCGAGGTGAAATGCCTCCGGCGGCTCATCGGCATGCGCTGCGCCAACGTCTACGACATCACCCCCAAGGTAACAACTCAAAACCCTAACCCTCCAGAGACCAAATACCGTCCGATCCATTCTTTTCATTCTGTCCTCTAATTTCAATGCGTTTCCCTCTCCCCATGTTCTTCAAGGTAACAACTCAAAAACCCTAATCCCCCATGATCAAATGCCATCCTATCCATTTCTTTTCCTTCTGTCCTCCAATTTTAATATGTTTCTCTTCTTAAATCCCCTCGCCTATATCTCAGTGAAAATCCGTTGTTTATGTTTTTATTTTTGTTCTTCTGGGCAAATTCTTGAAGTTTGTAGACCGGAAGTTGTGAATCTGTCGGCATACTAGCATAATTTTGGACAAGAACGGTTATACCTAATCAAGAAGCAAAATGTTAACTAAAGTTGCAGAGAAAGGGCTATTGTGTTAACTAAGTTGGTGCACGTAAGCATTTTAGTGTCTTGTGGAATCCTGCAAAAGAGAAATCTGAGCTCCGTTGAGAGTAACTTAGAGAGGATAAAAATGATGATCGCAGCCATATTACTTGCTAGAAGGGTTATTTATGCTCTGCAAATTTGTTTAGGACTTTCTAATAGCTTATGGTTGGGTATAATTTATACTAGAAGCTCAGAAGTCAAAATGGTTCATTTACTATTTTATGATAGGCCCTCTCTTGCCTAAAGTTGTCTTCTTCAGGATTTTGGGTCCGTTTGAAGACTTGATGACTTGCAGAACTGGTTGAATAACATTTGCAAACTATGTAGATAATGTTTTGTTTTATAAGAATGACCCCAAATAATGTTTTGTGTTGTGGCTTCTTTCAATGGATTGCTCCTTCACTTTCCCTTTGGAAATATAATTGTTTAAATTTTCCTTTACAATTGTTGAAAGCGTTGAAGTATACCTATATAGTATAATTGTTTCTAGAAACTACAGTCTATTGGAGATAAGTGTCACTCTTGATATTAATGTCAACAACTTGGGGTCATGATTTTACCATGAACTTCATACTATTTTTATATCTTATAATAATATGGAACTGTATTATTTGGTAAATCTTCAATCATTATGCGATCGCAATCAGTTCAACTATCATACAACACAACTGACTACTTTTTATCAGTATGGAACTGGATTTTGGAGGATTGCTTCAAGTATATCTTTCAGCAGTTCAGAATTAATGCATTAACAACATGCCTTGGCCTGGATTGATATTTTTGTCCATTCTGCAACTCCTTCAAACCAAGTAGTCCTAGTTCTCTATTGACAAATTATATTATTTTGTTTAGAATTCACACCCTTATCCTGTTTAGGGATGCATCTGTATTTGTTTAATTTTGTTATTAATATTAATCTTTTTTTCTTAAATTGTTGATAATGATGTTGCATTTGTAGACTTATCTGTTCAAGCTGATGAACAGCAGCGGCATCACAGAGTCAGGTGAGAGCGAGAAAGTTTTGTTGTTGATGGAAAGTGGTGTCAGATTGCACACAACTCAATATGTCAGGTAAATTATGTGCTCAGTTGGATCATTAATAAAGTGTATTGCAGTATCTTTGAAATTATCAGGATTTTCCACCATTGATTGTAGGGACAAAAACACAACTCCTTCTGGATTCACTCTTAAATTACGGAAGCACATCCGCACGAGAAGACTTGAAGATGTGCGGCAACTCGGATATGACCGTGTAATTACTTTCTCTTGTATTTAGTGGCGTCAGATTAACTGTCTGGATTCCTTAGTTTTGGAACTGGATGAACAAATTGGCTCTCTGAGTTACAATACATTACTATGTGTCATTCAACTTTTTTGGTTTGTATAGGCTTCTTGATCCCCACCTATGCTGATTTATAGCCACCTTGTATTTTCTATCTCAGATTATCCTTTTCCAGTTTGGATTGGGTAGCAATTCTCATTTTGTTATCCTGGAGCTGTATGCCCAAGGAAATATTCTTCTTACAGATTCTGAGTTTACTGTCATGACACTTCTCCGATCGCACAGGTTGTTATAACATCCTCAATTGCGAATTTCATCTTGATGCTATTTATGTTTCGGTTCTATATTCCTTTTGACATAGTGTAATTAGTATATCTTTTTAATTTTTTCTCTTACATCTAAGTCATGATATAAGTGAAATCTATGTGGTATGTAGCTGATGCTAATTTCTTAGAAAAAGACAGAAAATGGTAGGCTACCTTGTCTGGGCGACCTGATGTTTTATTGTTGCACCAAATTTGGGGCAGCCTGAACTTAATGAAACTTGGTCAAAATTCTTGATACTGATTTCTGTTTATAAGTTGGTAGCCTTGGTTCTTATAATGCATAGTTAAGACAGAGGCCCTAATTTGGATTCATCTGCTTCTATTTTAACCTCCACATGAATTTTGATTGATATGACCATCAAATCTTATTGGTTTAGAGGTCAGTACTTCTTACGGTTGAAAGAGGCCTCACTATGACATTGGCCTTACTAATTACACTGATAAAAATTATGATTTGAGTTCTTTATCTCGAACTTTGTGCATGTGTCCAGAAAAAAGGGAGATAAAGTTACCTTTATTAAGATTCTTTACTTTCTGTGTTGCAGAGAACTCCAGGTTATTAGTATGATGAGAACTTTTAATACATTTTCATTCTCTGGCTATGGTTTCTAGACTAGTTGGCATTTCATTCACAAATTGGAACTTGTTCATTTCCCTTTTCTAATCCTTCTTTTCTTGGTTTCCATGTTTAACCAGCTGTCAAACTTTTTGTGAGGCAAGCATGACAGATTTTGTTTGATATTGATTGGCTATTTCTGCATCATAAAGTTCCCTTTAATCTATACAAGAAAATAGCATTGCTGATTCGAAGTCACTTTCAATCTGTCTAATGCAAGCTCATTTAAAGGGTTGGAGACTGTGCGCACGCATGTGTCCAGAAAAAAAAGGACAAAAGTACTTTTATTAGGAGATGAAAAAGGGTTGTCCAGTTTGTGTCTCCAGAAAAAAAAAGGCGATAAAATTACTCTTATCAAGAGATAATAAAGGGTTGGCAATTATGTGTGTGTCTCTCTCCAGTAAAGGGGGTATAAAATTACTTTACTAAGATTCATTATTTTTCATGTTGCAGACAACTCCACGTTATTAGGATGATGAGATCTTCTTTTAGTGCATTTCCATTTTCTGGCTATGGTTCCTAGACTATTTGAATTTCATTCACAAATTGGAACTGTTCATTTCCCTTTTCAAATCATTATTTTCCTGATTTCCATGTTTGACCCTCTGGCCGCTGTCAAACTTTTTGTGATGCGAACATGACAGATTTTGTTTGATATTATGCACCATAAAGTTTCCTTTAATCTATATGGGAAAAATAGCATTTCTGATTTGAAGGCACTTTCAATGCATCTAATGCAAGCTCATTTACTGCAGAGATGATGACAAAGGGTTGGCTATTATGTCACGCCATCGTTATCCAATTGAAGCCTGTCGTGTTTTTGAAAGGACTGACTTTATGAAGTTAAAAGCAGCACTTAGCTTTGAGTTAACTGATGATAATGAATCTTCTGAGGTTCTTGATGCTAGTGGCGATGCTTGTGACAAATCCAAAGAACCTACTAGTGGTAAGAACAAGAATTTGCCTGCATCAAAGAAGAAAAGTAGTGATGGAACTCAGTCAAATAAAACTACTTTAAAGACGATTCTTGGACAGACATTAAGCTATGGACCTGCACTATCTGAACATATAGTATTGGACGCCGGCTTGCCTCCAAATATGAAAGTTGGGAAGGATAGTAAAATAGATGAGGCCACAATTCAAGCTTTGGTGCAAGCTGTTACCAGGTTCGAGGACTGGCTTGCAGATGTTATCTCAGGTCAAATAGTTCCTGAGGGATACATTTTGATGCAAAATAAGGTCATTGAGAAGAAGGAAACTCTACCTTTGCAAGAATCTACTTCAGATAAGGTTAATTGGCTGCTTTTGCTTTCCTACTTACTGGTAGCTCAAGTGACCTGTAGTTTGGGAATATATATACAAGCGCATACTCTTGGTTAAAATGATGTGATAGTGATAGAAGGAAAATCAACTATATATATTAGCACTTGCTCTTGTTTTGAATGATGTGGTGGTGATAGAAGGGAAAACAACTAAGTCAAGGTATCCAATTTCAATATCTTATGTCATCAAGCTGGCTTGACATATCAAAATAGGTTGTGCTAAGTGTGCTTATCTATGTCAACATATAATGTGATACAATTGGCTAGTGTTCTTTGCTTTAACTAAAGTTGTCACCTATCTCAGTAGTGTAGCACAAATTGCTTGCTCTTTCATGATAGTTCTGCTTTTTGAATTTAAGGACATGATACTTGCTGACAGCACTTGTTAGGTTTAGAATTTAACATGTGTACAAAGTCTAGAATCAGAAAGATGATGCTGGCAATTTAACAACTCCTTCTAATCGTCTTTCATTCTCTCCAAGCAAATATCTTCTTGGATATCTATTGTTATTTCTGATTGACATTAAGGTTACTGATGATGTTGCACAGAGCCTGTCTCAGAATTACTATCTATACAAAGTTTTGTCTGCTATGATTTCAAGAATTCAATGAGATTGCCAATAATTTCTTATCCTGTTTTCTTGTTTTTGCTTTTATTTATAAGCTCACCTTAATTGATAAATGTGTCAGAATTAGCTTGTATATCAGTCTTAGATCCAGTAGACTTGAAGGCCTATATGTTTAATGAAGTCTCAATGGCATATTACTAAAAACTACAAGTATAAACTGCCAAGACCCCTCCAATGACATCTGTTTCTTTTTTTTTCAATCTTTAATGTTGTAATGGCATGTAGTGTTTTATAATTAAAAATACTATTAAGTAGTCAACTTATGCTACTTTTAGCCCTTTTCTTTTATGGATTTTGATGTACAGGATTGCAAGCAATAGTCTGTGTTGGAATATTTAGAGGTTAAAGTGTTGGATGCTTGGGGACAAAGGAACTTCTGGCACCCATTCCAAGTGTTTGGGGAACATTGCTTGACGGTTTGAATATTTGAACCTTGATCATGTGCTTTCCTGTTCATGACCCTAACACTAGCTTCTTTGTTGCTACAATAAAGCATCAGGCTTTCCATGGAATCTTGTGCCAAGTTGGACAACAAAATGTCCATTGCTGCTATTTCTACTCCAATTGGATTTTTTGGTGCTTGCGATGATTCTTTACCGTCTGAAGCTGTTGCTTTGCTAGATATCTGGGCATCCTTGGCAGTTGGAACTGCTATTTTATGGCACTGCTTCCCCCAGTATTTTGTATTCTTCTGTTTTAGCTTTGACTTGCATGTCTGCTATCAGGTCTAACTGATCATGGTTGGGTACCGGTACGCTGAACCGGTACCGGTAGGCATACCGGTCGCCTACTGGACCGGTTCAAGACCGGTTCGTACCGGAACCGATCCGGTACGAACTGGTTTCCTTGTTTTTCGTTTCTCTGGTTCTCATCTACGCGCGGACGCAGGTAAAAAAAAGGCCATAGAGTGTGGCATTAAATGCCACTCTGTGGCATTTATGATGTGCTACCCCGCGCGGATGAGCGGGCCCGCTCCCGCGCGGGCGTGATCGCCCGCGTGTCGTGGAATCGTGCCGCGTGCGGTGGAACCGTGCACGGAAATGCACAGGGGGAACCGCATGTGGACACGCGGCCCCACGCGCTGGGCGCTCTGCCCCGAGGGAGCGCGTGGCCCGAAAGCCACGCGCTCTGCACCACAACGCGTGCGCGTTGTGGTTTAAAATCTACAACGTGCGAGCCACGCGCTCTGCACCACAACATGTGTGTGCTGTGGTTTAAAATCTACAGCGCGTGCGCTGTAGTTAAAAAAATCGGTACCGGTGCGAACCGGCCGGTACGAGACCGATACGCAACCGGTATGCATGCGTACTAGTCGGTACTAGCCCAAAAACTGTTGGAACCGGTATCCACGCTGTCCGAGTACCGGTGCAGCTAGGTTCTAATACTGCGATGCCTGAAAAAAATGAAGTTAGGCTGGCATATAATATACAATCTTATTCCCAAGTTTTCCTAAGTAAACACATCACAATACACATCCATGAGAACTTCCATACACTACCAAGTTGAATTTCTTGTGTAATATGCAATCAATACAAAATACAAGAATGTGTAAATTATAACAGAGGACGTGCATTCTTGTCCGTTGACATGAAATCTGTACTTGTACTCATGTTTCACATGTCCAGACATTACACTTCAGCAAGTTTGAATTGTCCATGTATCTACTTTCAGACATTTTTTTTGGGATTGAAAGGGCTTCTGGTAAAAATGCTATGCTGTTTTGCATGGTCATGTTGGTGCAATTGGTTGATGCAGTAACTTGGATATTCTCGGCTTTTAACCATTCTTAAATAACTGATGATTTATTTTCTGATGTAATTGAATTCATGATTGAGGTGCAGCCATGCTTTTATCATGATTACATTTTTCACCCAAGGTTTTTAAGTACCAACTTGTACCCACCGGTATGGGGCTTATGTATTGTTATGATAGAATCATAGTATGGATGCTTGGTGCACCCGCGCCAATACACATGGTACATGTGTTACGGGTGCTCCAAGATTTCACTATTTGTTGGTGCGGAGGCCTACTGTACTGTGTCAACCTGTACATATAAGACTTAAAAGATCAATTTTACCCCTGTGATCTTTTACCCTCACAAAGGATGGATCAATTCCTTCATGTTAAATAGATGTTTATTTTTTCCTGGTACTGCTAAGAATTCATATCATGACATCTTAGTTTTTCGCCTTTTCATTGAGACTAATTTTTTTATTCTTTTTCTGTGGGCAGGTCTATGATGAATTTTGTCCCATTCTATTGAATCAGTTCAAATCAAGGGAATGCATGAAATTTGAGACATTTGACGCTGCACTAGATGAGTTTTACAGTAAAATTGAGAGTCAAAGGTCCGAACAGCAACAAAAAGCAAAAGAGGGATCTGCCACACTGAAGCTTAACAAGATTCGCTTTGATCAGGTTCTATTTTGTTTTGGAAAGTAATATGTTAGCTATTTTTCTCAAGAAAAATTTTTGGTTAAAGAAAAGGGATTATCATCATTCATTAGTATTAGCGTGCTATATATGAATTACTCAGTCTTTTCTTAAGTTAATAAGTTATTTAGTATTAACTGCACATTAATTGAGTAGCATATTACTCAAAAAAAAGTTTATTAAAATTAAGATTTTTAGGAACCTATCAGACACTATCTTTATTTTTATGTCATCCTTAGAAATTAGCTTTTGTGATAGCTCTAATTCTACTCATGAGTTTTTGGATTTTAGCAAGTTAAAAGGCATGAACCTGTGCACATCCTGTTTCAAATTTCATAATTTAATTGCTTTATTAGAAATATAATAATCAAGGAATAATCTAGAATTATTTAGTCTCTTTGTTCATCATAATTATTCTAATCACACGATTAGAAAAGTTGTACTAAAGTTTCTCTATATTCAGAGAATCTACCGTCGCTAATCTCCTGGAGCTTAGTTTTTCTCAGCTAGTGATCTCTTTTATTCCCTCTCTAAACTCATGTTCATCCAAACTGTGATCAGAAGATCTAGAGAATTATTTGTTCTATTTCATGATCTCAGGAAGGACCTTCTGGTCACTATGAGTTCTGATGCTAAGTTATTGGGGTCTCTTTGGATGTCGGGGGGCAAAAGCTCGGACATAGCTTTTCTAGAAAACTTCATATCTTGTTTGCTTGGATGAGAGAAAAATATTAAGCTATGGAAATGACTTTTCGATAAAGATGGAAAAAAGGAAATTTTGTTTTCTTCTCCAGAGGAGTGGAGAATGAAAAACCTACTTTTCTCAGGTGTGAATAGTACCCCCTTTTCCCTTTCATGGGCCCCTCATTTTTTCTTCCAATTTTCCCACCTTCTTTTTACATGTCTTGTTTTTTTTCTCCCTAATGACTCTTCTTGGCTGCTTAAGTGCGAGATTATATATTGAGTTACATGTATTTGTCTTAAATTATTGTGCAGTAACTGATAAAACCATCATGAATTGGAGGAGGCTTCTCTTCCTTCCTCCCCCTCTGTCTCTCTCTCTCTTCTCTATTGACCTTTACGAAGGACATAATGTAGTTTTTTTCCTTTTATGTTTTCTGTTCTCTAAAACCACGAGGTGAATTTGTTTAACCTCACATGTTGTTGAACCTTACTTCTCATCATTGGCGTGGGGTAACTTGGTAAATTTGTTGTCTGACAATACTTTGCTTTTATATGAAATTGACTTAGGCAGCAGCTGGTCAATCCTACTAAGCTTGGATCTGCAATGAGGGGGTGCTCACTGGTGTGGCATTTTTAGACCACTGGCTAAACATGGTGCAGCCATCGTAATTCATGTAGTGGCAGTTTAATTTGTGTAATGAATAATGATGCATTGTTGCTGTTTCTTGGACTGTGTGGGCTTCTTATACTGGCCTAGTGACATGGCCTGAGAAGATGTCTAGCAATTCTCCATGAAGTTTTTGTTGGTGTCATGTGGTTTCAATGTTTTTGTTTTTTAAAACTGTCACAGATTTTTCTTTTTTTTTTCTTTTTTAGGGGCTGTCTCCCACTGTGTCTTGGGGGGTGTAAGATTGAATGGGAAGGCAATCACATAACTTGGTTTTGTGGCTTTTCCTTCTTCCTGTATTTCTTTCATTGTTTTATCAGGGCATTAATTCTTCACAAACAAAATACTGCTTTTTTGCTAATAGCTTGTTATCTACAATATATTTGCATGTTACAAGTACGTTGTGCTACGATGCAGGAAAACCGGGTACATACACTGAAGAAGGAAGTTGACCTTTGCACTAAATTGGCACAGTTGATTGAGTACAACTTGGAAGATGTGGATGCAGCCATTTTAGCTGTTCGTGTTGCCCTTGCAAATGGGATGGATTGGGTGGATCTTGCTCGTATGGTGAAAGAGGAGAGAAAATCCGGAAATCCTGTAGCTGGCCTTATAGATAAGCTCCATCTTGAAAGAAATTGCATCACCCTATTGTTGAGTAACAATCTTGATGAAATGGATGAGGATGAGAAAACCTCCCCTGTTGAGAAGGTGCTGGTGCAACTTCAGTTTCATATTTGTGTTTTCCTTAATGCACTTTATTCCTTCATCTTTGATATATCAAATGCGCATTTAACTCACCTAACATTTTCCATTCATATCTAGGTGCATTCCTGCATTTTCATCTGCTCTTAAATCTTTACTCTTGCACGTAACATGCTTAAGTAGATATAAGTTCTGTGGATAACTTACTTTTTTCTGTGTTATGTGATTTTCTTTCCTGAGATGACTTGTTTTCAAGTTCTTGCATCAGTATGATAAAATAAAAAAATAGTAAATGCACTAACAGCAGATCTTCTGCTGAAACATCCTTCATTTTAGAAAATTATAAATGTAAACGAAGTTTAACTAGTTATTTGTGAATGCAAGAATTTGAAGTGATGAAAGGACTAGTATAGATTCTAACTAATGTACCTAACCATGAAGTTCTACTATTCCAAATTAGAAAAATAAGCCTTTCTTGCCCCAAAATATAAGTGACTAATTAACTTCATGAAATGAGATGATAAAGTTTGATTTGATAGGGGCATAAAATCTACTGCTACATAAAACTAATTCATTTTACACCTCCTACTGTAATTTGGAGGCAGTTGAGGACAGTGATCACCAAGGTAAGTCCTATTCCTGGAACTAGTATCGGTCAAAGACCGAGTCAAATTGGGTTGGCGCCAGTTATTCATTGGAATGCCATTTTTTTCTTTTTTCTTTTCCTAATGTTGTTTCTAATGATTGTTTAGAGGATTTTTAGGGTTGGTTGTCATAACCTATATTAGAGTTGGTTTTTTGAGCTGATGATTGGGGCTTATGATGCCCATGATTTGAGCTCTCTCATTCTCTTTCACGCTTTTCTTGTTGTGTCTTATATTTAGATGATGTAATGGTCCATCCATAGGCCTTTGAAATGATTAACTAGTTAAAGAGTGCAATTCACCTACAGTTGCTAGTTGCTTAAAAGTAACTTGAATTCTTAGCCTTCATAATACATGGACCTCGTTGAGGTACTGCTGGAGATCATGGATGCTTATTCTTATCTGTCAGCTTTTCAAGAGGTGGTTTATTGACCAGTACATTGAGTTGGCTATGTCCTTCAACCTTAAATTTTAGTTCCTCTCCTGTTGTTTTTTCTTAATTTGTGTTCTTTGCTCTACTTTCTTCTTGTTAATAAAAACTTTCATATTACCGCTGAAAAAAGGTATGGTTTCCATTGAGCATATTATTAATAATTTTTGGAAAAAAGTATTATTCATTTCAAGCAAGATACAATCTTTTAAGATATGCAATAGGATTCTAAACTACGGGCTTGTGTTGATGAAATAAAGCCTGGAAGAATTGATTTTTTTTCTTCTTTTTTTTTTACAAGGCAATGCAAAGCAGCTAGTGCACTTCATTGTGAATACTTATTTTTTTTTTGCATTTTGCAATTAGTCTAGAGAGACACCTTAAAGCCTTTTCTTTTTCATATCAAATTCATGGGAGAAGTTGGGGAGGGAGGATTGCATCAATAGTAATGCCTTGGTCATTCTGATAATTACATCAATAGTCTTGTCAGCTGTCACTAGTTAGCTTAAGTTCCTTGTAACTTAGATGTACTCAAGGTTCGTCGGACCGACCGTACTGGCGTACCGGTGAGCACCGGCACTAGTACGGTCCCGGTTCGGTACCGGTTGGAACCGGTACGGAACCGGAGACGGGCGCGTCCGCGGCTGCGCGCACGCGGACGTCAAAAAAAAGCAAAAAAAAAAACAACGCATCCACGCGCATCCGCCGATGCGCGTGGACGCGTCAAATGCCATAGAGTGGCATGTAATGCCACTCTAGCCCGCGTGGGGCAGCGTGCCAGCCCGCGTGGGTGCGCCGCCCATGCGGGAAACCGCGCGCGGGCGCGATTCCCTATCGCGCCCGCGCGGGCGCGATTCCTTGCTGGGGAATCGGCCGTGGGCGCGCGTTCTCTGCTTATGCGTCTGCGCATGATTCCCAAAATAAAAAGTTTTTGCGTCCGCGCGGACGCGTTAAATGCCACAAAGTGGCATTTACTGGCCCACGCGGGCTCCAGCCGCATGGGCGCTCTTCCCCGCGCACGGGGCGCGCTGCCCCGCGCACCGAAAAAAAGAGTTTGGGCCGGAGCGAACCGTCCCGGCTTGTACCGGCCCGGTTCGCACCGGTACCGGCTTGTACCGGCCCGGTTCGCACCGGTACCGGCTTGTACCGGCCCGGTTCGCACCGGTACAAGTACGTTTTTATAGGCTGTACTGGGTCGGAACCGTTTTTATAGGCTGTACCGTACCGGTGCCTATCGGCACCGGCTCGGTATAGGCTGAACCGACCGGTTCCAGTCGGTTCAACATAAAGCAGTAATGTGTCACTCAAATGTGACTTTGTTTTTTGAGTTAAACCAAATATAAGGAGCTGGAGAAATAAATCCCAGTAGACTAAGAAATTAAGAATAAATCTCGGATTAAAATTGATGTAGATGTTTCATTGTATTAGTTTTCACCTCTCCATATGTTAGTCCCTTTTAGCAGACTTACCTCTCACATGTTACAGGTTTGTACAATCATGTCTCCCCTACTTGGGACAGCAAAATAGATCTCCTCAATTTTGTTGATGGTTCTAGTTTATCATGAACTTGTTAATTCCAGTCTAATTTAGTCTCGAGAAATTTTTATTAATACAACTCTTGGATGAAAGAGATTGGCTAGTTGGAAGTTGGAAATGATCGGTACATTATATGGAATTGCATTGTCAGGTGTCCTGTCAAGTTGCTTCTCTACATCTTATCATAATGCTTTTGCTACATTTCTTTCAAAAATCAACCACTGACTCTACTGGTAACAGGTTGTAGGAGGCCTTGGCATTTCTTGGTAGATGTCATTATTTTTCTAATATGTTGCAATATATTTCCATTGAGATTCTTTCTCTTAATTGTTAATTGTTTATTGTGGCTGTTTGCCGTATGAGTGTCTTAGTCTTGTTGAATTTTGAAGTATATCCATATCATCTTCCTGTAAATTCAGAGTTCTTTCCTGTAGTATTCCTGCAGTATTTTATCCATTAAACTTCGATTTTATTTTTATCTTTTTTCAAATTGCAAGAATCAATGGCAATTATCTTTTCCTTCCAGGTAGAGGTTGATCTAGCACTTTCTGCACATGCAAATGCTCGCCGCTGGTATGAACTGAAGAAAAAGCAGGAGATTAAACAAGAGAAGACCGTTACAGCACATGAGAAGGCTTTCAAAGCTGCTGAGAAGAAGACACGTCTACAGCTTGCTCAGGTATTCTGCAGACTATAGTTTAATATTTCTCATGATATTTCTTTGAACATACTCACAGAGATCCCAGTATACATCTGTGTCTTTAGTATCATTGTCACATTCAAGGCAAATGCTTCACATATATTGCCTGTGTGAATATCCCTTTTGAATTTGAAATAAATGTACAATTAAATAGGTGTGGCTTACCCCCTCCTTATTAGTTGGTTATACCTTTAAGGGCTTGCTATGAGGTCTTGGTTTAATACAGCAACATCTTCTTGCATTTATCCTTTGATATGACAAACATGAAAGTTTGAGTGGTAGCTTTGGGTAGCTAAACTACTTGTTCGCATGATAGTTCTTTGCATGTATTACAGGAACATGTGATATTGCATTGGCTGCTGCCACTATTTCAATAATTGTGGGAAATTTGTTTATTAGATTGCAAGGTTCTGACATTAAACTAGATAAAGACTCTTTTTCTTATATTTCATTAAAAAACTGATTACAGAATACATTTTAAATAAATCAAATTAACAGGTACCTCTTATCAATGTATTGCTATTTATTTGCAGGAAAAGACTGTTGCTGCAATCTCTCATATGCGTAAAGTGCACTGGTTTGAGAAATTCAATTGGTTTATCAGTAGTGAAAATTATTTAGTTATCAGTGGTCGTGATGCTCAACAAAATGAGATGATAGTCAAGCGATATATGTCCAAAGGAGATCTGTAAGTAATCTGAAATAGACTATCATTCTTTCCCTGGATCATTGTAGCACTTAGGTTCTAATGGGTTAGCATGTACTTAACATCATGAATCATGGATATGTGATGTGAATATTTTTGTCAACCAACTTGGAATATTAGCTTGGTCTTCAAACTTCACAATTTTAGAATTTCTTGATTCAAGCAATCATTTTTGATAGCTGCACTATTCTTATCCAAGAAATATTGTGTAAAAATATTCTTCTGAAAACATGTTTGATAAGTAGCTACTATGCACTATTATCGTATCTTATGGAAACTTATCATTGTTATGGATCAGTTTGGATTCTATGAATGGAAATTTATCAGCAAGTGGTATGCAAATAATTTCAGATATTTATAGCATAATATATAAAGCATTTTTTATGTAAGCAAGGGCAATAATTGAAATATTATGAATGCCTTAGCAATGCCCATTCTACATGGGACCTCTATACTGCTCTTACTAGAATCTAGTTTACCCTTCCCAGAAGCTTCACCATTTTAATCTCTCAAATTTAAATCAGCTGTTCCCTCATTAATTGATCTTCAAACTTCTTCCCGGTGTAGAGCTAGGTTTGTTATTATCATTTGATAGCCATTCTATTCCTATTGGTTACCTTAAAGTCTGAGATCATACTAACCAGCAATAGGCCATATTGTAATATTCGTCATCTCTACCTTGTCCATGAGAATCAAACACCTAAAACATTTGGTCATGAGGCTCACTGAAGATGTGATACATACTCATTTTTACTTCCTAACATACCCACCCACCATCAGTCCTTAACTTATCTAACATGGGGTAGACTTTGTAAATCGAGTTGGGTACGTAGGGGTATCGAAAAGTGACCCGATCCAAAAGTTGACTCAACCCAACCATATTTGGGTTGGGTTTGGGTCAAGGGCTTTTAGTTAGGGTTGGGTATGGGTCAAGTTTTCTTATGAACTTTAAATGGATGACTCGTGTCATGAGGGCGGAGTTTTATTTGGGTCGAAATGGATAAGTCAGGTTGATTCATGATTTTGGATTTTTTTAATTGGTGAAGTTTTATTTGGGTTGACATTGATAAGTCAGGTTGATTCGTGATTTTGGATTATTTTTTTAAGTGATTGACATTTTCTTAAAACTAGTTGTTTAAATACTATAGAAATGAGCTGTTAAGAATTGTAAGGATTGGATTTGATATGTTTGGTTCGGTCTATTAGGGATCAAGCCTTGCCAAATAGATTAGGTTAAGATCAAATAGGTCATTCCTAGTTCTGTATAGACCCGTGGGTGGGTATGGGTCGGAGGGTTGTGAGTCTTGACCCTATGCTCGGTTAGGTTGGTAAATGCTCGGTCTGGTTGGTACATGTTAAGCTTTTCTATGTTATTGTCCTAACATGACCTGACCAAACTTGACATGACCTGACCCATTGTCGCATCTAAAATTGGCTTCCTCGAAGAGAATGTCCACCTTTAAGGCCAGTTATTGAGTAGGGAGAACTACCTTATGGTTACATACTTTAAGCATATACGATGGAGTGTTTCTCTCAAAAATTCATTTAGAGGTGGAGAAGAATTGATTTGTACGAGGGGAAAAAAGCAATTTTTGATATATGGATTCCAACAGTCTTTCAGGCATGCATTACTTCCACAGTCAGATATCAAAATTGCAAATATCCTATGTCTCAAGAGTAAAGCTTTAAGCCCTGACTTTGATGTCCCACACTTTCATAAGTACGAGTATTATGTTATTATTCATGCGATTCTCATATTCCTTTTAATAGCATTTGAGGCTTTGTCAGTGCCTATGGCATTGTTGTATATTCTATAATGAATAACTCACTTCTTCATTCTTTACTTTTTCTATTGATACCATGGACAACAGTTGCCTTATGCTTAAAAAGCAGAAGGCTGATATTTTATCTCTAAAACAATGTTCTAATGCTTTGGCTTGAGGGTCAAGTTCTGCATTGATGTTAGCCTAGTATAGGCACAAACAGTATATTTACATGACAAGAAGACTTGCACTCTATTTTCTAGACATCACAATAAGCAGTGGATGTCTGAATCCCATGTGCAGAATGTAATTTGCAATCCATTTGCATTCCTACACAGTGAAACAACAGTGTATACATGTATATGCACTAATGCAAATACAAAACTATAAGTTATTGATGTAGCTGTCTCCAGTGCAAAGGGAGAAAGGCTTATTTGAAACTTTGCTTGCATTGATGATTTCGATATTTAATTATATGCCTATATTCCTTGAATATTGTATTTAGTCTCAGACAGGCGTAAGGAAGTATTGTACAATGATCCTGCAATAAACAAAACTTATGTTTCGGAATCATGCAATAAACCTCAATGTCCTTCATAAAGCTTTATGTTGTTCCTAATGCCTTAGCGTGACCTCTATTTCCTCAGCCACTAATTCATTTTTCCGATTGTCTGCTATATTGTTCTCTTCCTCTCCCATTTGCCTACCTGTTAAGTAATTGTACCTTATGTATGCTTTAGCTGCTTTGACCTGCTTTTTTTATTAAAGTTTGTTGCTTTTCTGTTTTTCGGTTCGCAGAAAGTTTATTCCTCTCCCATGTTCTGTGGTTCGTGAGGTACCATTTTATGGGTGGAAATCTAAGTATTGTCCATCAAGTTTTGTAACTTATTGTTATAACCAGCTCTACTTTTGTAACTTATTGTTACAGCTAGCTCTACACTGGGCATCAGCCTGCACCATGCGGTTTATTTGGATGCTTTCAGTATTTTGTAGTTTGCTTATGTGCAAGTTATTGAGTGGATGTTACAAATTTATATCACCTTCTTTTATTTATGCCCTTTCTGGTGCATTATTTTCTAAATCCCTGTTTATCTATTTCATTCTTTGGCACACAGTCAGAATATTATCATGATGCTCTATTCTGCAGCATGTCATGTAGCATATAGCAGAATCATAATATGACATGCTGAACTTGCGTAACTTAGGTTGTGGAATAAGTTCGTGCTCGCTCTGCAATATTATTTTCATTATATGGGGCCATCTTCATCTTTTTCCTCAAAGTATTGTATTCTTACAGGACAGAATTCTGATAGCTTGGCATTCTTTATACATCTTATATCCCAGACAGAAAGCAGGATCATACTGATGATTTCTGCTGATATAACTAATTTTGGATATAAAACAGGTATGTGCATGCAGACTTGCATGGCGCTTCAAGTACGGTGATCAAGAATTACAAACCAGATAGTCCAATACCACCACTGACATTAAATCAAGCTGGCTGTTTTACTGTGAGTACAATGTTACTTTCTAAAAGTCTGAAATGTTTTCTTCTCGAGATAGTTTTACTGAGCAAGATCTAATTACATATGGGGTAATATAACAATTGCCTTTGTGCTTCACTATATTCTAGGTTGTGGGTTTAGATTTTTCTAAAACATGTTCTTATATGCAGGTGTGTCACAGTCAGGCATGGGACTCAAAGATTGTAACAAGTGCTTGGTGGGTGTACCCCCATCAAGTCAGTAAAACAGCTCCCTCTGGGGAATATCTTACAGTTGGTAGTTTCATGATTCGTGGTAAAAAGAATTTCCTTCCTCCTCACCCCCTAGTTATGGGTTTTGGCATTCTATTTCGTTTGGATGAGAGCTCTTTGGCATCACATCTGAATGAAAGGAGGGTAAGAGGTGAAGATGAAAGTCTGCAAGAAATGGAAGGAGCATCTCATAAAGAGCATAATGTTTCTGATTCCGATGAAGAAATTTTGGATGATGCTGGCACAAGTAAGGAATTGGGTCATCTTTCCAGATTGAACACAGATAATTTCAAGGTGGATCCTGATAGCACCTCTGCAATTGATAATGCTTCTGGAGTTTTACCTCCTAATCCTAATATTGCTAACCCATCTGAAGAGCTTGTTGGAGACAAAGAAGGCCAGCAGAAAAATTTGCATGGTGGAAGTTTATCTGATACTGATGAAGAAAGTGAACCTTCTGTTTCATCCCAACTTGATGTTCTCATTGATGAGGCTCTTGGCCTTGGTCCTGCTAAACTATCTGGTAAGGGTGCTGGGTTTGATGCTTATAAATCAAATTCAATGGAGGATCATGAGCGTGAAGGGAAAAAAGGTACTGTAAGAGAGAAGCCTTACATATCAAAGGCAGAAAGACGTAAACTCAAGAAAGGCCAGAATAATAGCAGCGATAGTGTAAGTAGCTCACATAAAAAAGAAGAGGGCAATGAATGTGCTCCATCAGGTTCTCAGCTAGATAAAAATAATGACAATATGAAGCCAGCTAAGCAAAAGATCACCCGTGGGCAGAAGGGCAAACTTAAGAAGATTAAGGAAAAGTATGCAGAACAGGATGAAGAAGAAAGGAGAATTCGTATGGCATTACTTGCAGTGAGTACATAACATCAAATTTATTTTGATTCGTTAAGGAGACTTGATTTTTCTTCCTTTTTTCACCTGTTTTTTCCCCAGTTCTGGTTCTGATTGTCTTTTAATAAATTCAGTCTGCTGGTAAAGCTCCCAAAAAAGAAAAGGACCCACAAGATCAAGACGGAGGAGCTGGCAAAATTACCAGATCAGGGACTGGTACTTTACTAGCATTTCGTTCGCAATAAATTTAATTAACACATGGTTCCTCTGAAAATTGATATTAATTGGAGCATGTATCCTGACAAATATTTTACTTGAATCATTCATATTCTTTATGCTTAAGAATATGAGTATGGGCAGATCAATTGAATAGATTTAATATAGTCAGATTATGCTTTGTGCATAGCTGGGGCATATCTGTTATACTTGTTTCTATTAGTATAGTCTTACAAATATTAATATTACACAGATGGTTATATGCATGCATGCTGGAGTGATGCGCATCTTGGGTCTATTTGGATATTCCTTTAAGATTGGGCTGAAAATTCTGTAGGAATCAGAACTGTTGGGCCATCTAGCTTGCATCTTCTAAAGGTCTTCCCAAAGCCCTGTCTTTGGGCTGCAGAAAAGAAAAAAAGATCCATTCTTTCCACAGAATTTGAGCTGGGAGGTGTTCGGTTGATAGAGCCATGCTTAAATGGGTGGCCCAGTCCATGAATCCTGCAGGATTTTCAGCTCAATCCTGGAGGAATATTCGAACAGCCCTTTCATGTTATCTTGCCACCTTTTCCTAGTATTTATTTTCTTGTTAATAGGATCAGAAGCTTCTCTATATATTCTGATATTATGACTGTTTAAAATATCTGATGCAAAGGGATCTACTTCCTCATCCATTAATGGAAATATGCACATTAACATCATATGTATTTTCATTTTCCTCTTGTCGCGGCACGGTTCTTGGCACATGCATATCTGTTTAACAATTCAGGTTAAAATTTAACTTTGTTTTTTGAATGCAGTTTTGTTGCATTTTCATTTTTGATGGTTGCATTTCATTTTTGATGAACAACATTTGAGGCCATCTTCTGAAACTTACTTTTTGGATATATCAGGTCAGCATGACTCCTCCAAAATTTGTTATAAATGCAAAAAGTCGGGTCACCTTTCTCGGGATTGTCCAGAAACTATTTTGGAAACCGATCAATCGCAGGGTATAGTGAATAAGCATGCCAATGGTGATGTCTTTGAAGATCTGGATGCAGAATTGGATAAAACTACAAGTGAGATGGATAAGATTTCTATTGAGCAGAGCGGAATCCATGAGATAGGGGAAGAAGAGAGGGCCAAATTAAATGATTTAGATTATCTTACAGGCAATCCACTTCCAGATGATATCTTACTGTATGCAGTACCTGTCTGTGGCCCTTATAATGCATTGCAGACATACAAATACCGTGTCAAAATAACTCCAGGCACCGCAAAGAAAGGAAAAGGTATCTTCCTCATCATTTGTGAATTACTGGGAAGCCATGAAAGTAAAAGTTGCCACTGTCTCATTAGTCCTATAATATTCATCATTTCTAGAAGGATCTTATTATTAGCAATCAACTTTTTTTGGTTTGCTTATAACTTTTCAGATTGGCAATAGTTTATCACTGAGCTGTTTTACATTAGAAGTCTCATAAATTTTATTTCTTTTATTTATTGATTTACTTGTATGTCAAGTTGATAGTGTAAGCTGCGTAATATATGATTGATTCACTTGTATCTACGCCCTGTCAAAAGCCCAAACTAGGCCAAAATATTTGATTCTTTTCTGTGGTTGAAACATATTAATATGGATTTTCTTCAGTTTAACTCAGATTACTCTCTGAGTATCATAAGTTTTGGGGGCACTGAAAAATCTTAAGCTCAATCATTCCTTATCAAGATGTTCCTCATGCATCTAGCCGCTATTCTCTAGGGCAGGTGATTTATTTGCATGGTCGATGTAGCACTCGTCTCATGGTATAAAATCTTGTTTTCCTTTCAGAAGACTAACAATATTTCATTAAACATTTTATCCACAAACTGATGGCTTCACTATAGTTGCTGGTTGCTGAAATCATGAAATGTAATGTTTGTGGAGGATCAACCCTGTTTTTAGTTGGATTTGTTTAATTTCTGAAATCGTGAAATGTAATATGTGTTTGTGATGAGGGCCAATTCAAGAATATCAAATGAAGTCAAACGTGAATCATAGATGCATATAAAGTTTCCAAGTGCAAGTCAAAGTGTTCATTTTTTTAATGGACATCTTTTGAAGAGGAGGAATCAAGATGGTATCTGTAAACAGCTTCAACTTATTGATCTCATAAAATGTTATGTTGGGAAATGATGCAAAACTAATGAGTTAGGCTTCTGTATTCAACATTGTTGGCTAGATGCTTAGATATGATCATACTGGTGAGTGATGCACATAGATATTCAATTGCAATTGAATGTTGATAATGTATATCAAGAAACAAATGAAAATAATTTCAAAATTTGTCTGGTATGCTTATTCAAACTTGTGTCCATCAACAATAAATGGCTACTTATTTCAATTTTTGTGCATTTCTATATGCTTCATTAATCTTGCTTTGTTGACATTGGAAGTTACTTTGTCACTAGATATGATATCTGCTGTTTCTGGGGATATTTAGAGCCTGTAAATCATGCTCAAATCCAGGCATGCCTTAGTTCACAGTTATAGTGAAAATGTTTTATTTTTGCATGAGAACTCTCTCTCTCTCTCTCTCTCTCTCACACACACACACACACACATTGCACGTGCACTCGTGTGTTGGTGTGCATATGCAGTTAATTTGATAATTTAATCATGTATGCAATTAGTTCACCATTTTACATATTTGAAAAAACTGATTTAAATGTCTTTGCCTCAGCTGCCAAAACTGCAATGAACTTGTTTATGCATATGCCTGAAGTGACAAACCGCGAAAAAGAACTATTGAAAGCTTGCACGGAGCCAGAATTGGTGGCTGCAATTGTTGGCAATGCAAAGATTACAGCACCAGGTCTAACTCAGTTAAAGCAAAAACAGAAAAAAGGTAAAAAATCCGGCAAGGATAATTAGCAAAGGTTGAAAGGTCTTGGTCGGATATTATTCACTTGTAGCAAGGCAACTATGTTGCCAGTTCTTTTGCTGCTAAGCTCATATTTTTACCAAATTTAAAATACTAATAGTAAAAGGATTGCATCTTAAATGGTCGTAGTTGCAAATCTTGTGGATGTAAAGAAGTTTTGGAGTTCCATTCATAATACATGTTTGCGAACGAGTGCATGTTTCTGTTTAATAACTTACGAACTAGTTATGTGCGGATTAGAGGGTGGCTCTTAGCAAGCTGAGAAACCCTACTGACAGCAACCCTCATTCTCATTAGATGTGTATCTTTCAGAAATGGGGACGATAAAATTTTGAAACGGATTGCTCTATAAACTTGAAGTTTCTTTCATTAGGTGGTTCTCATTTCTTTCCTAAGTCCGAAAAAATTCAGAAAGTCTCAACTCTCTAGGTTCCTCAAAATTCTGTAAGAATCTGCCAGGAATTGAACCTGTGGTTGCTTGGGAGCATGATAGCCGCTTTAGCTCAGGTAGCATATGGATCATTTGTCAATTGATGACTACCAGAGCAATCCTTGATCTGAATGGTTTGTATAACGTCTTCTGCTGGGATGGATTCGTGTATGCCGGTCAATCATTGTGCTCAACCAAAAACTACACCATGGGTCTATCTCAGAACGTTATTGAGCCATTGTCAGATGCTTAGATGGTTGTTGTCCTGATCTCCCATGCTTGTAACAGAGAGAGATCCCCGCCCTAGTTTCAAGCTGAGCAAGTGTTCCTCACATCAGTCATTCTGATCCGGCTAGAGCTTTGTCTTCAGCTGGATGGGGAGCCAATGGCCGTTTGAAGTGGGTAAATTGGTTAGGGATGGAAAAGTTCTTATTTCCGGTTCTAGTGAAAATATACACGAACGTGAAATCTGGCCAAGGAATAAGAATGGTGTCACACACTTGGAAGGTGAAAAAAGGAGTTACATTAGTGACAATTGGTGTGCATTTTGCCATGATACATGCGATTAACTCCGTAGTGAGCAGTCAATATCTCCCGTATCAAAGACCAGTCTGCATACAATGGTTAAAACTAGGATGGTTAAAAACAAAAGATGTGGTTATATAAACCTTTTTAAGTGCAAGTTGGATTACTCGTGCTATTTAGTGCTGAAGAAGAAGAAAATAAAAATATGAGCTATGATCACACAGGTGATAAAAATATATATATATACACAGGAGATAGATATCCCCACATAAGGAGGTCCTCTACAGAAGGCTGATGCTTTCCATCATTATTGTGCTCTTGATCTATCAGCCTGTGCAGGGCTGCAGGATCTCAACCTCCCTCTCTGGCTACCATAATATACAACTCAGAATGCGTGCTGCTATACCATGTAGTAAAGGCTTGACGGCAATAGAGCCAAAAAATTTATAATATGGTTTAACTCTTATTATATTTGATCAATAATCATATCACAATTGTCTCAGAAAGCTCATACAACAACCACATTTCTATATTATTACCAAAAGCTTGTTTTCTTAGGATGTCCTTATTATACTAGAAAATCATGCTATTTCATATATATTGAAATTACTAATCATGGCCACTGCAGCAATTTCTAGTTCATTTTTTCTTGCATTCTTATACTCAATTGTTTTCATTTTTGAACTTGCTCTATTTAACAACAAAACACCTCCTAAAAGAATTTTAATTTTAAAATTCAAAAATTTAAATTTGTCAGTAAAATAAAATCATGATTTCTAAATCCAAAACCTACAATTGCAGCCTTAAATGAAATATGAGGAGACTGATAGCTACTCTGCTTTGTCCAGTAACTTCTCATGATCTTATCAACACCATTTATACAACATTGCGTAGGATGTTTCCTAGCATTCAACAATATTAGCATAAAAATACAAAATCAAGAATTGATGATAACAATTATCTCTGACAAAAAGTATCTCCGTAGAAGCCTATGGAAGAAAGAGTAGCAGCAGCATGCTAAAATTACTCGTTCCATTTTTACAACTCTACCAGTGGGATCCTGCCATGTCTAGATCCTTGATGGGTACAATTGGCATGAAGGGGTCTACAATCACCTCAAATACGAGAAGCCACTCTGCATAAAAAGTAGGAAAAGTTCGATTACTTGGAGCTGAAACTCAAGGTAGACAGTTTTATTTGAGAGAGTTATGATAAATCGAGATGGTAATTATCAAGCCTTATATTATATGCATCTAAATGGAGGCACAGTTTGTGCAAAGCTCTCCATTCGCCACATGAGAGCTAGTATCAATAATGGCGATATTAATATGCTCAGCCATCATTAAAGCTTATTGTTTAACATGCAATGGATATCCAGGATGCTGGTATTAATATGCTTAACCATCATTAAAGTTTACTGCTTAATGTGCCATAGAAATTTAGCTATTGAAATCTTATACTTATTATAATTTGTTATATTGTCACATTGCATTTCAAAAATGATTAGAAAGGGAGAAAAAAATTGTTCCCTATGCATCCCACGAGACGATGTTAGTGATGCCAGTATTAGTGATAGGAATTTTACAAAGTTCTCCATTTCACTATGTGGATGCCAATATTAATGATAGAAAATTTTGTTTGACAATCATTAAAGTTCCGTGCTTAATATGCAATAGAAAGTTGGCTATTGAAGCCTTCTACATATTATAATTTATTACATTGCATTTCAAGAACTATTGGAAAAAAGAGAAAAAATCTGTGTCCCATGCATTGCCTAGGTTATATGCTAGTAAACAACTATGTGGGATTCTTTTATAAAACCTTGCTTCTAAGCAGAACTAAGATTAGGAATACCATAAAGTGCCTCTTTACCAAATAGTTGAGAAAAGTCTAGATAATTATGATTATGATGGTAAAGCTGCCTTTTTACTACTTCTCAATCTCTGTTTCAGAAAAGTGTCTTCATAGACATGGCTTTTAGTAGTAATAAGAAGCTTCCATTAGAACCTTCTTGAAAACAGCCAAGCAATCAAGAGAACATGAAAGAGTCAAACTTGTATACCTTTAGCTTGTCACTAGGCTGCAGGACTGTCGCAACATCTGAAACAAGGTTATAAATTATCTGGCTAACATGGAGAGGGCCAATAACTCCACCTACGTCGATAAAGGCACCATATGGTTTCAGGCCCTGAACAATTCCAGTGACAACTGACCCTATTCCAATATGAGCTTTATTGATTGCCACAGCCTTGCAATTACTGAGAACAAGCCAAGACTGTTCTTTATCAACCTCCACAAATTTCAGAGGCAATTTCTTATTGATGAGTTCTCTTGCAGTTGATATCTAGTTGGCACATCAAGTCCAAGAATCAGAAACAAGTAATACTAGATCAGACTAGTGCAAGTAAACTGTATTGACAAAGAGTGCCACTTTGCCAAAAAATAGAGGCTGATGTCTACAAGATCTATATATTCTACAATACCAACAGAATCGGGAAAAGATATTGATTTATTAGCTAATGTTGTGCTATTACTCACAAGCAACACAGTGAAACTCCTCTTTGCTTTTCTTTAAAAATAACGAGCTTGTTCTTGGAAATGGTTGTTAAGTGAAACAACCTAGGTGTTCAACTAAGTAGCACCAATAAATTAGAATATGCAGACATCAAGTTACAACAACCACCATTGAAATATGTAAAAATGGTATAAAACCATGAAGGTCCTTCATGATGACCACCACACCTCCTTTATTTTGCCCAACAACCTGCAGTTCATAAAAGCATGTGATCATTAAAAGGCAGGCATGAAGGACAAAACAGTATTATAAGTTGACCTCACTAAAAATCATAATTAGAGGCAAATATTGAGTTCCAAATTTCAATAGATCTGTTCCATGAGCTGATAATTGGATGCATTTTATGAGTAGGTTTTCATTTTTCGGAAGGGAAATTAACTAACTCAGTGATCCTTCCTAACAAATCCAAGAGAACATGGCTACATGTATTAGTAGGAGATATGTAAAAATTTTTAATACAATAAAGCAAGGAGGAAGAAGAGGGTCTGTAGGAGGAAGAAGAGGGTCTGAAGGAATCGTTCAACCACAATTTGGCATCACTCAAGTTTACAGATGACAGACGACCCATGGATTATCAAACTTTTATAAATTCTACCAGTCCATAAATGAATCTAATAAATTAGCTCATGCCCTTGCGTACAGAATTTTGTAGCACAGACTCACCTATATCCAAAGAAAACTAATCCTAAACTTTTGGTTCTTTAACAGAGTGAAAAAAAAAATATCAAGGGGACTCCTGTAAGCAGTTTCCTTTGCCATATTTCTCGTGTATAACATAGCATCAGTCCTAAAGAATGTTTGACTGCATCATAGTCCAGATACCAGATTCTAAGTTGCAACATCAACCTAGGTCCCCCCTCCAGTAATGGTTGTGCCTGCAGCGCAACATCCATGCAAGAACCTTGCCCTCAAGCATGTAGAACTCTTCAAAACTCTAAATTTAACCTAAAATTATATAAAAGCCAATGGATATAAATAATTAGAACTGTTATTTGACTCTGCACATGAACCTTTTGCCACGCAACCACTTGATAAAAAAACTTTGAGCCGTCGATCCAATTGTCTTCAAAATGTTTAAAATAGTTCATATTGCGGATTAGCAGTACCTATTCATGATTGCTCAAAACCTTTTTCCCTTTTATCAATCTTCCATTCATAAACATTGCTAACACTTATTAGTTCCCAATTTCAAAGGAAATATTGGGCCTTAGATACAGGAAGCTTCTATCATGATACCACACTAGCTCCTCAATTTCGTAAGGACTTGGAGCTTTCCTTAATAAATTGTGACTTATGCAGTGTTGTACTCTGCAGACAATTTTTACGCAATGTGTTTGCCTTACAGAAACATACTTTCTTGCTCTACCAGCTGAATCCCCTCCACTTTTACTTTTTTGCAACTATAAGCTAGATAGTTGGTCAGAAACTTGAATGAATCTCAACCCACTGAAGATTTATTTTATTTACATAAGCAATTTACCTTGATCAATCTATTTTTGGTCACCTCAATTAATGGTATACTACAATATGAGCTTTTTCAAATTACAGTTTGCTGCTTTAGCACTCGCACCTATGTTTCTTTGATCCCCCATTCTCTATTCAACTGCTCAAACCAAACCCAAGCATTCCGCTTATATTGATTTACATTAATCCTTCAGTAACAGCACTTCCTGCTTACTCCATTTTCATCAATTATTATAATTGAAATAGTAGAATTGAAGAAACATCAGTATATTCTGTCCTTGGTTCCACATGCTACACATGATTTGCAGTTGGCGGACTTTAATTATATGTTTTCAGTGACTCTTGCATATTTTTATTTGGATAATAAAGCCAATTCAAGATAGGCATTTGATGAAAGAAGAAGAAAAGGAGGCTCTTTGATTACCTAGAGAGGCTTTGCTCCATTAACACGAATTAATGAAATGAATTTGCAAATGCTTGTTTGAATGCGAATATTAATAAGATTCAAATCTTATAAGCGGAATTTAAATGTAAAGGGCAAGCTTGAGATTCAAGTTCGTTTAAGATTCAAATCCTAATGTGTTATGCAGCTCAAAACAACTCTTGATGCAAAAGCAAGAGACCTTGGTATATGAAGCTTAAATAGCAACACATTTAGACAGAGATAAAGCTATAAAATCCTCCATGGCTTCTGAATACAAATGAACAGCAGCAATATGAGACAAAGTTGGCATTTGGAGAGTCTTATCTTGATCCCTTATGGCTAATTGCAACGCTGCAAGCCTTCAGTATTGCTTTTCCAACATTACTTTTCCAATAAAAACATGAGAAATATAGAGGCAAATACAGGAAACAAAGTCAATCATGCAATTGTAGTAAGAATACTCTGAAACTAAAAACATCAAATCTTCCTGGGAGTGGATCAGCTAAAGTTGATAGAAAAAAGGACCAGAGACTAATATCATACATTAGCAACACATTTAGACAGAGATAAAGCTATAAAATCCTCCATGGCTTCTGAATACAAATGAACAGCAGCAATATGAGACAAAGTTGGCATTTGGAGAGTCTTATCTTGATCCCTTATGGCTAATTGCAACGCTGCAAGCCTTCAGTATTGCTTTTCCAACATTACTTTTCCAATAAAAACATGAGAAATATAGAGGCAAATACAGGAAACAAAGTCAATCATGCAATTGTAGTAAGAATACTCTGAAACTAAAAACATCAAATCTTCCTGGGAGTGGATCAGCTAAAGTTGATAGAAAAAAGGACCAGAGACTAATATCATACATGAGACCTAATCAGCAGATCCATGTTTGCCAAGAAAAGGGCCAACATAGAAATCATAGATGGAGACAACTTAGATGTGGTACATGATCCCCACCTTACCTGTGACAACAGCATCTTGAAGCTGCTGGCACCTTTCCCATGCAAGATTGCATCAAATTGATCGGAGACTTAAAATCAAACTATCATCTACTGCATTCTCACCAATTACAACAAACTCATCTTCTAATCCGGGATATATGCCTGCCTCTGCCACATGTGAAACTTTATAAAGATGCTTCTTGAATAGGCAGGTATGCAGATGCTTTTGCTACAATGTCCACAAGAGCACCATTATCATCTGTCATAAAGACAGTTCCTTTAACCTTGGGGGAGAAAAAAAATGGAAAAATAGTTGGATCTCATGTGCTGCAAAGAATTATAATAACCTGCAAGTATTAAATAGCTGACTTAATAATATCGATAGAATCACAACAGACTGAAATTAGTAGTTGTACAGAAAAGAAAAGGGCCCAAATCTAAACATTTAGGCCTAAACTAGAGAGGAAAACAACAACAACATCATCAGATTGTCCACATAAGTCATATAATTTGGTTAAAAGAAAGCATGAAAAGATGTATAGCTTTGTATATTGCTAAATTTAATAGAAAATGCTTCCAGGTTTAATAATTCACTTCAAGTTGACACTGAAAAGTTGTCAGTCTAGATGACAAGTTATAAAATTAATTAGCGCCTATCAATTTAAGATGGCTAGTGGATGACCAAATTACGTCTTGTCAAAATTACAAATTCATGCGGAGATTGTTGAAAAATTTTGCTGTCGATTTAAAGAAAGCATTTTCTCCCATCCGTCATTCCAAGAACTCAAAACCTTACGTACCTATGATTCAAAAATACTAGTCGGCGCTCAAAGCGCATTCTTTAACAAACTGAAGTAATTAAATCCAATGATATCAGACTAAACCACATTCTATCAAAGTAACAGGCTAGCATTTAAGCTCCAAACATGACCAAATCATGTTAAATACTCGAAATTACAGAAAGAGAGAGAGAGAGAGAGGATATGTCGAACCTTGGGACCAACTTGGGCACGGACCCGTCGTGCTTGTCAAAGGCGGCGAGGAAATCGTCGAGGGTGAAGAAGACACCGTCCATGGGATCGACGAGGCACCTTTCTCGCGCCTCCCGGAATAGCTACTTGAGCCTCTCCCGCTCCCGGCTATGGGCGTTGGAGATGGTCACAGCCGCGATGACGACCAGCGAGGCAGAGAAGGGGTTCCTCCGCTGGGATCTCGAAGTAGACAAGGGCTTGGAGAGAGGGAAGGCGGAGGAGGAGGGGAATGGAGGCGGCCGCTTCACGCCGGTGAACAGCGTCGATAGGGCGGCCATTTCCGACGGCCGAGCGAAGGGAAGAAGACGGGAACGAGAGGTCTGATAGAAAAATTAGTTTAAGCTCCCTTATTGCGCATTAAATTACATCAAGCACACTGCACCCGTGCACGACACGTGAGAAAACGTTACCGGATCCGAACCACGCAACTGGTTTAGGTTACCCGCTGCGTGAACTCGGCAGATGCGTCGCCGTTTTACTGTAATTATCCAGGCAAATTACTAGTATTATTAGATAAAACTTTTTCCGCGGCCGGTCTACAGGCGTTTTCACATATAAGACCCTATCACGTTTGAGTATCTCAAATAAGATAGAGGTGCTTTTACATATAAACCACTGTATAATACTATTTTCACATATAAGCTTGTTAAATAAACCGCCTCCGCCCGCTTAGTTTATAGCGGAATCTCCTCTCTCTCTCTCGAAGCATCTCCAAAACCCTAGAAAAAAGTTCCCGGGGTATCGGCGCCTCGATCTCGGTAATCGGATCATATGATCGGAGCAAACCTAGTTCCAGTTGATTCGAACGTTACGATTTGCGAATCATTGATTCATCCCTTTGTCTCATAATTATTTCTCTTTTGATCTTGGTTCAGCCGAGGGGAAATGGTCGTCATCGAGCCGGAAGAGAGCAAAGAAGCGCCGGAGAGCCGGCCGGAGCCGAGAGGTCCGGAGGCTTCGGTGGCCCCATCAGAGGAAGGAGCCGGCAGCGAGGACGAAGCTTTTGAGGACGCGCTGACGGACGAGCAGTTGAAGGAGGTCCGATCTCGCTTATTTTTACTTTGATCTGTTTTCATGAATTTTGGATTCTTGTAGATGTGGAAGTCTTTTTTCCCGTGGTTTAAAGTTTAGATTTTTGTATGTAATCCGTTGTTAGTACCTGAAATTTGCCTTCCAATTTGTACATAAGATTCTTTATCTATTATGAATTTTGTGGGGTCCTACGAAGGAGTGTTATCTAGGTTTTTTAAAAAAAAGGTAGGCGATGGACTCGAAAACCAAATGCGATGTTCTTATCTGATGATAAAAGGGATCCAATTTTTTATACAAAAGAGAAATGATCATTGTAATTTCTCTGGTGCACTAAACTTGATGGGATGATCCATGAGTTGGGAAATACCTCCCATAATTTAAGAAAAAATATCTGGGTTATTGGAAACTCGTCCGTAATTGTTTGCAATGGGAACCATATTTCAAACGTTTGGGCTGAATTCTCTTGTTTATATTGGATGATTTTGGATTTTGCTATAGATAACTGTATAAATTCTGTTGATTTCATTGTTATACTTATGCTGGTTTTAATCTTGAAGTTTCCGAAATACATTTATTTTTCATGAATTTTGCACTAGCTTTGCCTTACATTGCCTACAACAGTTCTATCTCTGCTAGAATAGTTTTATACATATTACAAAACATATTCGATGCCTGAGCTTCAAATGATACTTTTTTGAACCAACAACTTTGAATTTTACTCGAAAAGAAACATTGACGTCTCCGAAATTCCTATACGGCGGAAGATATCAATATCTAACCATAATCATAAACAATGGACATTCTCTTATTTATTTGCATTGGGCTTTCCTGCCACATCTTCTATGCCAGAAAATTTCATTTTGTCACTTTTCACCACTGGCATGTCTCATGGTCTATGTTTAGATTCTTTAATCACATATTGGCAGCCTCTGTTGTGTCCTGGAAAGTTCTCATGTCATCTGTAGTCTATTTTCCTATGCAACTCAATCCTTTCTGGTTTTTCAATATCTTCTTCGCATGTTAAAATTTCTTAGCATCATTTTGCATTTTATGCTTATTATTTCCCAATAGTTCAATGCTCACCATATGAGTTTTTCAGGCTTATGGGATGAGGATTACAGAAGAGCTAGATATAGATGTAAAATCTTATAGGATCAGTTTTCTATAGGAGGAAATTTTAGTTTTCACTGTAACCTAAAGTATACAAGGATAGTGAATCCTCCCCTTCCAAGATGCATAATACTTGCACAAACAAAATATTGGTTTGAGTTGTTTAGATATATAATCTGCTTTGCATTTCATTTATTTCAAGCATGGGGTGACTGAATCTTGCCTGCTGTTCTCATATATGTCACTATATCACATCACATAAGTTCTATTCATACTATTTTGGTAGTAATGTATGCTACAAAGCTTTTTAGCTTCTTTTCAGAATACATTGCATTAAATCATCCTTTCCTTGTGAAGCAGAAAGCTCTAAATCAAGCAAATGATGCAAAAGAAGAAGGAAATAAACTCTTTAAGGCTGGGCAGTATGAAAATGCCCTAATGCAATATGAACTTGCGTTGCAAATTGCCTCTGAAGTGCCTTCATCTGAAGTTTGTTCCATGTGTCATGCAAACCGCGGCGTATGCTTCCTGAAATTGGTAGGCCATTTTTTCCCCAACATTTTTTCATGGAAAATTTCATATTATTAATTCTGCCTTCTATTCCCAACTGTGAAGATCCACGTATTTAATATCTTAGTGAATCTTATATGAATGAAACCCAGATTTCTGGAAACAAAACTTGATTAATATACTAGAGTCTCCATATCTACTAATAGTCATAATATTCAGTACAAATTCTTCTAAAAGCTGCCTGGCTTTTTTTCTGTGGTCTTTTTTTTTTTGTTTTTTTAATGTTTCCAAATGTGTCAGCTTCTTTGGTGATATATCCTATTTTTAACTATAACTTTATTTTTCAGCCTTCGATGCTACAGAGCACCAAATTGTCTCTGTAGTTCTTGGTCTAAAGATGCTTCTAAACTTTATTTGGAAACCTTGGCATGCCTTTTTTTAACTCGAAGTACCATGTATGCATTTAGGAATTTATATTGGAAGATACTGCATGGTGTCCTGCCATGTTTATGTTTTCAGGAAATGTTTATAATTATTCTTCTAGAATTCTTTGAAAGATGATTTGGCAATAAAGCTTGCTCACATCTTTTTTGTATAAACATTCATTTTTTCTTATTGTAATGGCCGATCGAACTATCATTCTTGCATGGGCTTTATGATTGCCTTATTATGGAATTTAACCATATGTTTGTTTTTAATGGTAAGCCTTTGTTCTTATATATTCCCTTTAACTAAATATATTCATGTAATTTTGAAGATGTCTTTGCCTTCAGCCTTTTAAGCCCTTTATGATTTGGTCATCTATGACTACTTCTAAGCATATGCTGTATCCTCTAGCAAGATTTTGTCAGGCACAGGTCTCATTGTATTGTATACTATAGGATAGCATGGCTTGGATTAAACAGACCTGAAATGCTCACCCTGATTTAGGACCTGTTGGTTCAGGTCAGAGTCAGCATTTATACTCTTTTTAACTTTTTATTTAGGATGATTCCGGCTGCCTGATATCCTCAAAAATTTAAAGAATATGGAGTTTGGGCTGATCTGATATTCACACTTTGAGACTCTAGATAAGCTGCAATTTTTGTTTTGTCTCTTAGTTATCCAGAATTTCTTATAATTTTTGTCAAATATTATATAAAAATATTTGTTCCAATCATCCTTGCTTAGTTAAAACACTGACTCCGCTCAAGTACCCTAGAGTTTCTGGCATTCCTTCTAATGGTATGTGGGTGCTTCTAAGTTTTTTTTTTTTTTTTTTTGTGTGTGTTTTTGAGAAATTGGAAGGGTGAACAGCCCACCCAGAATTCATTGAGGAAATGAAATCCAAGTTACAGTAGATAGTGGATACGTCTAATAGTTGGCCCTATCCATGATGAATGACTGGCACCTGAATGCTGAGATGATACTTAATGGGATGGTTTTAGTGTGAACTGAAAATTGACCTCCTCTCTAAGTTTTGGTTTCCATCGTTTTCAGCAGAAACTTGACTGCTTTCAGTTGACTTTCAGTGGTTTTGGCCAGTTCATCCACAGTTGTCTGAAAATGGTGGTGGAAGTTTTTTCATTTTAAAATTTTATATTGGTGTATACCATGATACTTTTGTCACCCTATCCTTGCGTCTAAGTTGACCTATACCTAATCCAGATTCAGCTTATGGTGGGTCGGGCATTAATCTTGTAGCATTGACCTCATTTGAAAGATCTGATAAATCTATGCTATATGCAAATTCAACCCACCCTAGAAGGAAAATAGGTTGGTGCCATTCTACCCAATAAGTTATGAAGTGTTTATAACCAGACCTATCTCACCCACTTGCTCCATTATTCATTCAGCATGTATTTCTTTTCTTCTGGTACTTCATTCAGCAAGTATTTCAGCTTGATTTTTTGTCATTGGGGCATTCAATTTTCTTCAGGAAAAATTTAATGACACTATCAAGGAATGCACAAAAGCATTGGAGTTGAATCCTTCATATATAAAAGCACTGCTCAGGAGAGCGGAGGCACATGAAAAGCTTGAACACTATGAAGAAGCTATTGCAGGTATGGTTAACTGTTTATTTATATATTCTGTTGAAGATTTACTTTGCTGTCATTCATTTTGTTATATAATTTTTTTTCTGTTTCTTTATAAGTTTTTCCTCCAATATATCAGTCACCACTTATTTTGGTAAAAGCTCTGGAGAGAATTGGAAAGTTGCCTAATGGTTCTAATGGATGGATTCTTAAATTGTGGTACTTATCTTGTAAAATTTTCCTGCAGACTGGAAAAAAGTCATGGAGTTAGATCCTTCAAATGATCAAGCTAGAAGGAACATAAGACGGTTAGAGCCTATTGCAGCAGAAAAGCGAGAGAAGATGAAGGAAGAGATGATTGGTAAGCTCATATATGATGTGTTTCCTTCTCTATATTTATAAACAATTTTTCTATGCAAATAAAGATAAATTGGATTTCGATGTTTTTTCATTTGACTTTTTGACAAATTCTGATTTATATTTTGCTCTTATGGAATTTGTTTGTTAGTTCCATCTTTTGTGATGGTGAAATAGGCATGCAGAGTGGTAGAAGACTAAATTTTAGAATTGTGATGTCTACTTATTGCCCTGCTTTCCTATTTTGCAGTCTTCTGTAAATCAAGGGAGATAGATTTTCACTCAACATGAATATGCATTAGGCTCAGATATGCCAACAAAAAAATCTTCCTAGACTTAAATATTCACTTACGCATAGGTTTTGATTCAATAGAAATATTGTTGGACATGCACCAAGTTCAAATGTGCCAGCAGAATATCTCGCATTACAATTGTGCTACATTGTTACAACCATATAGCTTGCATTTGGTGAATTCTTGTGCTTCATCCATTATTGTTGGATGCTAGCATAATCTTTCCTGTCAATTATAATTTGCCAGTCTCATAGTATGGCATATCAACTTTAATTTGACCTTTAGAATGAAAGAATGAGATAAAACGATAGGAAACCCATTTTTCTCACTATTTCTATTTCAAGTCATGTAAAATAGTAAGTTATGCTTCTTTTTCCCCATTGATGCGATCTTTCATAGCATTTTTTTAAGATCATATAAAACACCTTTTGACTCCTTGCAGGGAAGTTGAAGGAGATGGGAAATTCTGTTTTGGGACGTTTTGGAATGAACCTCGACAACTTTAAAGCTGTAAAAGATCCAAATACGGGTTCATACTCCATCCAATTTCAGCGCTAGGCAAGAAAGTTGGAAGTTGGAACACAGCCAAAAAGAAAAAGATGTATATTGTTCTTATTGTTTGAATGTGAATTTGGACATCTGGTAATGCGGTGTTGGCTGCTTGTTCTATTTATACCGGGCAATAGTCCATAGTTGTATCTCTTTCTGGATGAAACAGTTCTTTTATGTGTTGTGATCAGTATTTCCTTTATTTCATGCTGTGGGTCTTCTGATCAGTTGAGGAGCATGTGTGCTTGAGATGACAGAAATGTATGAAATGAAACGGTGCGAAATTTCCCCAACCTTTTCATTTCTTAATAAAATGGTGTGAAGAACAAAGTGTTCTCGGGATGCTTGGCAAACGGACAATGCTTATTGGAAGTGTGGAATGATTCAAATTTACTATTCATGAATTTTAATCATACATTTTAGAAAGATTAAAAAGAACATCAACAGTAATTTGAGCTTGGAATGCTTGGCAAGTGAGGCATTGTTAAATCCCCAGATGGATGGGACAATGCTTATTGGGAGAGAAGGATACACCAACCAGTAATCTCGATGAGTAAATGACTCTTGAATTATTGCTTACTAGTTAGTGATATATTGATGGTACCGAATTATGATCTTTTTGTGAAAGAAAAACATTATGGTCTTTGTGTACGTGCATCTGACTCTGCCTTCTTTTGGGGTTTCGTTAATCGAGATAAATTGCAATAATATCCTGATTCATATCTTATACTGTCAAGATAATATGAAGTGAGGGAGAGAAGAGGATGGGCTCCTATGAAAAGTCTCTGTCCCGAGCCTCTCCTTGCAGGCCCAAAGCTCCTATCTCCATTTAACCCACAAAACCCAAAAGAGAATCCAGTTAAGAATAAAGTTGGGAGAGGAAACAAGAGGGCATGGCTAAAGTGTTGGTGGTGGAACAACCCACCGGTCTGTCCCCACTCCTCTCCAATGGCACATTCCTAAACATTTAGGACTTGTTTGATTCGTGGAAAAAATTTTCTTACCGGAATATTTTCTTTAAAAAAAGTAGATTTTTGAGAATATTATGCCTGGAAAAATGGTTCTATTATGTTTAGTTGACTATAGAAAATGATACATTCCATATTGGCTTATATTTGGTTGAGTATTTACTTTCTGAAATATCTATTATATCCTTAATAAAGAAAAAAAAATCTTATCTATTGAATTTGATAGCTTAAGGGTAGTTTGAAAAAAAAATTTTAATTCCCATCGGGTGAAAAAGTAGCTTTTCTATGTCCCTCATGGATTTTTATTTCTCATGAGAATACTACTTTCTCATCTTTCTTTTTTGAAGATTCTAAGTAAATAAGAAATTTTTTCGTTTTTTCATTGACCACACTTTCCTCTTTCTTTTCCCAGGAACCAAACAAGACCCTGAGTAACTCAGGTGAAAGACTATTTCTCATGCAGTTGTTTTTACTTTTCTTTAAAAGTATCCCATTGCAGTTGATTGGAATAATTTTTGTGGAGGTAAAGTTAAATAAATTACCGGTTGTTTGTCAATGAAATTTTATATTGAACCTGTGAAAATCGTCTGATATAATGTGCGACCATATAAGAGCTAACAAAACTATCAGTCTTATTGAAACAGGCCCGCCTATAAAAGCGGCTTCTCATCTGTTCGTGAAACGGGAGGGGGCACACGCCCTTGTGTTCGAAAACAGAGCATGCACCGCTCTCTCCCTCTCCCTCTCGTTCTCCCATCGACCGCCCCACCGAGCCACGCTGCTCTCCTCTGTCTCCCACGCCTTCTCCTCCGCTCGCGTGCCAAGTCATCTCTTTCTCTCTCCTTCGGTCGTTTATAGACTAATACTCCTTAGGAGTCTAATCCATCCTAATTTTCTTAGTATCTGATGACAATTTTCATCAAAGTAGTTCTTGCTTTATAGATACTGCTTTTGAAAGGGGACAAGGACTTGGAATTTGTGAAGACAAGCCTAGCAGCTGAGGGATTCACTATTGCCGAATGAGTAATGGCAGTTGAAGTTACATGCAGAAATAGCTTCTGTAAGCACATGCATACGGCAAGTTTCATAAGCTTTCATCTATAAGACTTCCGCCTAATATAACTCTTCATTCAGGGTGTGATGTAGGTTGTAATAACTCTAAACTTCACCCAAAATAGCTGTCCGGAAGATATTATCTGGATTCCTTGATCCTATATAAGTATCCAAGATCTACCCAGCGAATAACCGAGTGGGATTAAACACATGCCCATACGAATGCTCACATACTCCCTCCGTTTAAGCCTTGATGTCTTCATTAGGTTAAGGGTTTAAATCCATTCAAATATAATCACAGTACTATGATCGGCCCATGGTCAACTCCAATAGATCCGTACTACATGTCCCTTAGTTTACATAGGTTATGGGATGGGTCCGCTCTGATATCTTTTTCTCTAGTTTTCTTCAGGAGGTACTATCATATTATTAGGCAGGAGGTGACGATTGATGTTTAGCAGTTCTTTTCGTCTGCGACGATGCTTGATGAATGGAAGCGGACCATCATCACCCTAATTTCGAAGAGACAGGATCCAGTGGAGTCGAGCTACTTTTGATTGATTAGCTTGTGTACCACCTGATATAAGGTCATAGCGAAGATTCTTGTCCAGAGGATGAGAGGCATCCTACCTAAACTCATCTGCCCTGAGCAGGGGGCCTTTGTTGGGGGGTAATCTATCTCCGACAACATGCTCATTACTCACGAGTTAATGTCTGACCTCCAGAGGGCGTCGGGGCGTAGATGTCTGATGGGTGTCAAGCTCGATATGGAGAGAACTTGCGATAGGATGATGTGAGACTTCATGACTCACTCCTTGGAGGGTTTCGACTTTCACATGCTCCGAATCAGGTGAATTTAGGGGTGTATTCAGACCCTGTCTTTTGCCATACTGGTCAACAGCTCCCCCTCACAGTTCTCCGGGTCATTAATAGGGCTAAGGCATGGATGCCCCTATCGCCGCTTCTATTCATCATCTGCATAGATTCCTTGTCAAGAGCACTTCAACATGCCTTAGTGATGTAGGAGGTGGAGGCATACAGACCGGAGGCAGATTCGGCTCAGATCTCACATCTGCTATTTGCTGATGACTGTTTGCTATTGGCCTGTGCGACGAGACAATCAATTTTGGTGATTCAGAGGATTCTAAGGGTATATTGTGCAGTTTTTGGACATTAGATTAACATGGCAAAGTCAGCCATTTGCTTCAGCCCGATGATCAACCCATGTGTGAAGGCTTCTATCATGGGAATCCTGAAGATTGGGGAGCAGGAGGGAGCCTTGAGATATCTTGAGATCCCGATCACAGACCGATGTCTCTGTAGGGGGGAGTGCTCTTCTTCTATGGAGATAGGCATCAGATGCAGACTGGAGGGGTGGCAGACGGGCGCTCTGTCTATGTTGGGCAGAATCACTCTGGTACGATCAGTTCTAAGCTTGATCCCTATTTATTTGTTGTCAAACACTTTGGTGCCCCATGCAGCGCTGTAGTGCATGGAGCGACTGTTCAGAAGCTTATCTAGGGGCAGCATTGGGTTAGCAGTGGTGTTCACTAACTAGCCTGGGAGACTATATGTCAGCCGACTAGCAGTGGTGGGCTAGGGGTCCATTCTTTGATTGAGCGTTGGGAGATCCTTGCGACCAGGTTGGCAGCTAGGTTTCTTTTGAAGTCGAAGAGTCTTTGGGGCTCTCTGTTGAAGGCTAAGTATGGGGATCCGGCCGATCCGACAGTCTTCCACATCGGTTGAGGTTGCTCCTCATTTAGAGAGAGATCTATGCATGCGCTCCGGTGGTGATCCCGATGATCAGATAAAAGATCGGGGATGGACGGGCTATCGACGTTCTCGAGGATAGGTGGCTTTCCAAGGTGCCACTACGTGATTATCCCACCTTGATCGACCACAGCTAGCCAGAGGGATGCAGAATCTGCGATCTATTCATTTCGGAGGAGAAGAGGTGGGATGAGGACCTCGTTAGGCAGATGTTTGGGGAGCAGCTTGCTAGGTGGGTCCTATCATTGCCGATTTTTATAGATGAGGCAGTGGATAAGAGTCTAGAGTATGACTAGGAGGTCGGTGGTGAGAGCCCGAGACCTATGTGGGGTGGCCAGAGGACGTTGGCTCGGCAGATTGATGGGGGCTAGATTTGGAGGATGCGCATCCATCTCCATGTGGCCCTGTTTGTCTCGAAGGTAGTATGGGGATGCTTACCTACCAGAGGTGTGCTGGCTCAACGGAGAGTAAGGATTTTCTTAGTTTGTGTGGTCTGCCTGAAGGTGGAGGAGTCTATTTTCTATGTTCTCATTGAGTGTCCGCAAGCCGCTCAGATTTGGGGGTGCACCTTGACCTTCCCCGACCAGTGACAGGGGTGGACCTCGATTGAGGATTTTCTATGTTTCTTGGAGGCTTCCTCGTGGGGGCCCGACCTTGAGGAGCAGGGAATTACTGCTGCCTATCTGGTCTACCACTGTTGGCTAGATAGGAATGCTTGGATCTTCGAGAACTACAGCACGTATCTGAGGGTGGTGGCAGACAGAATTCTACTTCATGCGGCAGAGGTTATTGGCACTATTGAGGCGTCCCCCCTTGGGTCGGCTAGGGTAATCTAGGGTTCCCATTTTGTTCTTGCAATGTCCAGGACCATGCTTGTTTTTTGGGAGCCCCCATCCCTTGGCTTTCTCAAGATGAATTTCGACGGTAGTGTTGGCGAGGAAGGGAGCAGTGGAGGTGTGGAATTTGTTATCAGAGACCACAACGCCAGACTAGTGGCGGCCGAGGGTTAGCGGATATTCGACACGTCTATCGTCTGTGCCGAGCTCAGAGCTACATGGGTGGGCATCACCTATGCGAGACTTGTGCTAGGTGCGGATCACATCTCCCTCGAGGGGGACTCGGCTATGATGATCGAGTGGGTTTGGAGTTGGAGATGCGCTACTGGTTGAAGGCCGATGCTCTACAATATCCGTAGACTTCTGGGAGAGTGTGGCTCTTATCAGGCCACACATGTCTATATGAAGGCGAACAATGCTGCTAACTGCGTTGTTTACTTTGTAGCTCATCACTTCGGCAGCTTTATTTGGGCAAACCACGTTTCCACACCTGATCCGTTGTGTGATCTCGTTTTTTCTGATTTTCTTGGTTGTACTTACATTCGTCGTGCGTGAGCCGCCGTTGTACAAAAAAAAAAAACGACATAATTTTTGGCAAGTCCCTTGTACTTCAAAGTTAGATTTTTTTTATTTTATCCACGGCACCAATGGCCCTATCCTACAAGGTGATTTGAGGAGGCTGGGACTTAAGCCTTGATGTCAAACTCCTCATCAAAGCTGGTGGTAATCAAGATGTAGCTTGAATTCTTGTTGAATGCGCAGAAAAAAGCCTACTAATTTCTTGTAAGTAATTCTTGGTATCGTTGCAGTTTTTTAGTTTGCACTGCATCATTCATGGAGGCTAGGTTACTGACATGCTGAACTCTGGGTGAAATTGGCTTGTGTTTTATAGCAGTTCCTTTCACCCTCTTTATCCACATACGAGGCATAGGTGTCTAGAGTGGATTTTTTTATTTATATAAATGCATACTTTGTTCAGAACATTTAAGCTATTTCCTCTCATGCGAAGAGTTTCTCTGGTCTTGTAATTGATTCATTCCGTAACGAATCTTAAATGAAGATGGAAAAAATACCCACTCAGTCTGTGGAGTCACTCATGTCATGGTGGGGTGAATTGGTTCAAATCGTGAATCCTGTCTTCAGAATTTACCAGGTAATTCTTATAGGGGTGAAATTTCTTCTCTAGGTAATATGTAGGGCTCGGGCCCCAAACCCTAAAATTAGCTAAATACAGGCCCTCGGAGTTATTTCAATGATCACTGATTCACTTAATTGGAGGTGCTAAAATTAAGCTGGGTGAGACTTATAATTTCAGACCAGCCTAGATATTTAACACCACCCTTCGTGGATAAGATACTCTCCTGGTCTACGGCTAACATGGCCGATACTATTACAGATGTCTAATGTAAGTGAATTTATTTATGTTCTTTTTGTATGGATATCCTTCTAAATATCGAATTTTGTATAAATACTCTTCCAAATTGATATTTGTGTGTATATCCTCGTAAAACACTTGTTTTGCTATTCCATCTTTTTTTCATTCTTATTTTTGTATATGTACCCACACTATCAACATTGTTAAAAAATTAATGATTTCAAATTAAAATGATTAAAATACTTTTAACGAATAGATGCGCAAAAAGAAATATTTATAAGACGATTGTAATGGAGGACAAAAAAATAATTTCTAAATTTTATTTTATTTTTAATTAAAATAAATATGATTTTTATGAATGGTGTTAGAACAATCATTATAAATATTTGTGCAAAAACAGTATTTTATAAAGATACAAAATAAATATAAATTTTAAAAATGTATTCACACAAATTTAAATTTTTAAAAAATATTGATGCAATAAACTTTTTATTTAAATCCGAATAAACTACATGCCTAATAATAGGGCAAGCAACTGTAAGGTAGTTGGTCTCCCTTCGCTATCTTTTCTTTTTTTTTTTCCCTCAACCTTTTTCACACTTGTATACCATGTGTCATGAATTCTCTCACCATTCTGTTTTGGGAAAAGAATAAAAACTGCACTGGTTTGAACAGCCCATTCTCCATTTTGTAACAAGCTTGTGGAGTTCTCATTATTTCCATGACCACTTTGATAAATCAATGAATAGCCACATGATAGAAATTAAAAAAGAAAAGCAAAAATAAGAAGAAAAAGAAGAGCACACTACTAGAGAAATGATTTTTCTCAAATGGCACTTAATTCAAGGATTTTTTTTTTTTTGCTGCAGATTTACATCAAAATCTCAAATTCCCTGAGAAGCTTCCTGCTTACAGTTACACACTTCTTCCATAAGAACGCAAGATTTTGAAACGATCCCCAACTCTCTCCCTTCCGCACGTATAACCCACGGCCCCCAACCCCAGAAGTCTCTAAATGGCCAGTATATATCAGGCGGCAGACGGCGCCTTTACGTACTTGACGACGGCCGCCTCCGACAGCGCCACCAGGAACGGCCGCCTCTCCGCTTCTCCGGCGGCCGCATTGCCGCCGTCCACGACGGCGGCAGCATCGGCGGTGGCGGGCCTCTTATAGTCCAAGGACTCGTCGTTGTAGATGTCCCACCACCGCCGAACTAGCTCTTTGATGTCAGCCCGATCCATGTTGTCCTCTTTTCCCGTGTATCTCCATGGCTTCGATCCCTGTCGTTGATCAATATGCCAATTCTAGTTAGGAAACGTTAGTGTCAATGTCTATGAAATGGACGGTGGGGAATGATTCCATCACGTACCGCTGCGCAGTAATGGACCACCTTGACCTTGTCGAGCTCCACGTTCTCCGGGTGCCTCCACAGCATGGCCAGAACCAAATTGTACACCAGAGGGATAGGCTTGTAAATATCCCTAAAGAACATGTTCAAAAAGTCCTGCAAAAAAATAATAAATACCATAAAACGTATTAGAATGCACTTCTCAAATGACAACAGCAGCCTGGAACTTGGGGATATTTCCTGTTTCATTACCTGCTCGGCGAAGGGTGCGGGCTCCGTCACCTTGAGGGTGGCGAGGAGTGTGTCGGCGGTGGCGATGCCAGGCTCGAACACGAACATGCCGGCGTTGAAGTAAAGGGAAGGCGGTGGGCCGAGCTCGTCGGCCGGCCACGGTGCCCTTTCCGGGCACTGCTGGCAGTAGCCCACTCGGTACTGCGCGGTGTGGCTCCACGTCCGCTCGCAGAAGCAGTCCTTCACCGCATAGAAGTACCCGTCGGGGAGGTCGAACAGCTCGTCGATGTTCTCGTACACCTGGATGTCCGCGTCCAGGTACACCATCTTGCTGTACTCTACGAACTGCCATCATCACAAATCCAATCCATCGGTCAGGATTTAATACTTTGATAACCTTATACCACTCCGCGGTTAAGCGTACCGTATAATCCTAGAATACTGGTTGTCGTAGTCTAAAGACCTATGAAATTACGAAAATACCTTCGGCAGCTAATTAACTTTATCTGCGTATAAATCACGATCTACGTAATTATTCTAATGCATCAAGGGTATTTTTGTGGCTGGAAAGAAAAATTGAGCTGTGGATTTTTCTACTCGTATAGAAATTTCCAGACAGAGGCAGACCATTTCGTGCCCGCTTTGAAATCAGTTTGTGAAAACACGCACAAAGATTTCATACGGGTAGTCCGATGAAAAAGCTATGACAGTTAGTTAACGGCGTTGGATGGGGAAAATACAAGCTTACCTCCCAGATCCGGAGTTTGGAGTAGTTGATGACGTAGTACGCCATGGCGAACTTGGTCTGGTTCTCCGGTGGGTAGATTGGTTCGATCTCCCGCACAATGCACCCTTGCGCCTCCAGTAACCGGCGGTGGTCCTCCGGCACGTCGGGGAGAACAGCCACCACCAGCGGGTACGCGGATCCCACCTTCCTCAACCCCTTGGCCAGGCCGACCGCGCCCTTCACGTAGTCGCCGGCGCCGGCGAGGAACGTCACGTACGCCCGCCGTGGGAGATGCACGACCGCCTTGGCCACGGATGTTGTCGCCCTTCCTTCGATCTCGGACGCCATCGCGAGAGACTGAAAGAGACGAAAAGGGAGAGAGTGGAGAGGTGGAGAGCCGGAGAAGGAGAGAGAAATCGTTCGAGGAGGTTCCTCAGGCCGCTCACTCTTTCGACGCGAAGAAGAACGAGGGAACTGGCCCTGAATAAATAACGGGAAATTACCGAGGAATGGGGCCCTGGAGAAACCTAAATTACTAAAAAGGACATACTAAAATAAATTTTAACCAATAGACCATGTGATTCCAGTCGTACACGTGTCATTGATGGGATCTAACGGTGACCGAGCGCGTTGGAAAGTTCTAGAGAAGAATAGAGCGGGGACGATGCGGTGGAAGGAGCTAGAGTTTGGAGGCCCTTCGGGATTCCTCTGACCCTGGAGGGCTGCTAGATTGAGCCGGCGGAGGAGGGTAATGTAGAAGTGTGGTTCTGGAAGCTCCGGGAGAGGCGATTTTTTTTTTTAACATCGGCCGCCAGATGACTGTGTATTAAAAAAAAATTATACAGCATTGGAGAAACAGAAGCATGCTAAATTGTGAGACGATATAAATCATTTCACGAATGAAAAAGATGTCGCTTAGTAGCAGCTGTACTGTCTCTCCCGCCCTGCCTTCGAAATTGTTCTGGCTTTCGCAAACAAATCGAACGGTCCAATGGTTCACGTGATGGACGGTCCTGGACCGCATCATACGGAGCCGTCGGTTTTCGATAAGAAATTGTTGTGGGATGGGTGCTCCAGTTTAGTCCTACATTGGCTAATCAGCGGAAAGATCTGTGCCTTATAATAAGGAGGTGCAAACCTTTCCTCCAGAGGACCCTTTTGTGGGACAAAACCGTACTGGCGTCGGGGTGCAAACCCCGCATCAGATGGCGCTAGAAGGAGGGCCCCGCCTACGCAGACCTTCCCGCTGGGGGGCTGTGTTGTGGGATGGGTGTTCCAGTTTAGTCCCACACCGGTTAATCAGCGGAAAGGTCTGTGCCTTATAATGAGGAGGTGCAAACTTTTCTTTCAGAAGGCTCTTTTGTGGGACAAAACCGTGTGGGCAAGGAGATACTCATCGGGCGAGCTCCCGGGACCCAGAGCGGACAATACCTCTGGAAGGGACGTGGATGCTTTTCCTACTCGGCCGGAATATTCAGGCGCAGCGTTCTGTGATTCGTGGCGATCAGTTGCTACTGAGATCATGACGGAAGTGAAATTGATGGTGCGTGTCCGTCTTAGGGTTCCAAGCTAGAATTTGCTCTCGCTTCTAGAGGTCCTTGTGATTCCACGTGTCATCAGTGGACCCGGGAAGTGCGTGGTATCTTGCTACTTGGCGCTAGTTAATTGGCTATATTACCCGTAGACTAATATATTCATATACCCAAACCCTAAATCCACTTAAAACACTTTATTAGACCAAAAAAAATCAGGTATCTGTCGGGCTTCGGGTTGTAACCAGATATTGAATACCTAAAAATACTATTTTTATATCTCAATTATATGGCATACCAAAAATGTTGTCTCATAAGCTTTGTGCCAAGAAAAAAATAATGATATAGAAAAAAAGATAAAAAATATCCTAAATCATAATCTTTTTTGAAGAAAATATAATCGAGTTTGGTTTCAAGTTATCAAATCATCTGGTTTTCTAAAATCGAAACCAAATATTAGCTGACCATTTACAAAACTATTTGAAATTATTCCAAAAAATTCGGTTAGGCTCGGTTCGGTTTATCGGGTAAATATTTTTTTCAAATAAAAAAATTTAAAAAAATAAAAAATAAAAAAAAAATTGATGTTTATGTATATAGACATATATAGGTCGAGTTAGGTCAGGTTGGGTCGGTTTGAAGATATATATTTGTATACATACACATGGATCGGGTTAGGTCGGGTTGGGATAGTTTGAATTGGTTTTCTAAAAATTCAAACCAAAATTGAACCAATTTCTTTTCGACTTAAGATTGTCTTAAATCAAAACCAAACATAATTAAAAAAAAACACCTACATAGACCAAACCGAAAGATCGGGTTCGCATTAGATTCATGATTCTTTTTGAATGGGTTGGGGATTACCATCTTGAGAGGGTACTTGGTGGCCTATTCGATGTTTTAAGTGCTGCAGCAGAGATAGGCATCAGGCCGTACCGGGCCTGGATCGGCCCAGGCCCACCGGGCCACAGATCAAACGGGTCGTGCCTGGCCCGGCTTGTTACTAAACGGGCCGTGCTTGGCACGACCCGCTTAACCTAAAGGCTAAGCCCGGGGCACGGCCCTAGGCTCGTGGGGTGGCGGGCCGTGCCAGGCACAAGACGGGCCGTGCCTGGCACGGCTTATCTGTCCAAAAAAAAAACTAATTAACCAGAGACCCGGCCTGCACGGGTACGGAAGGGCCGGCGGCCTCCTTGAGGCTGTCGAACGTGTAGCTGGGGACGACATCGGAAGCGAGGAAGAGGAAGCATCGGGCGAGTCCGGCGAGGGAGGAGGAGGAGCCGGAGGTGAGGTTGAAGCCGCAGGTGGCAGTTCCGGCAGGGTAGGTGGGGTTGGGACCTGCGAGCATGGTGGAGCGCCGCTCGGGACGGAGCAGTAGGTAGTGGAGCGAGAGGTATCAAAGGGTGGGGCGGAGGAGGAGGAGGGGCAGCCAGAGCAACCGGAGCAGGTGAGCCACGCGATGGGGATGAAGGAGCGGTGGGCGGTGGCGAGGGAGGCCAGGTAGAGGAGGCAGGAGTCATTGCAGGAGATGCTCGAATGGATGGGGACAACAGAGGCCTTGAGGTGGAAGATGACGGCCTCGACGAGCACGGAGAAGGAGAGGAAGCGGTTACGGACGACCGAGGTAGAGGGGGTGGTAGTTGCGAGGCTGGAGAGGCGACAGAGGTGGGTGGAGAGGCGGCGGAGGCCGGTGGCGTTGGCGGGGTTGAGGGGCGGGGAGAAGGAACGATCCGATTCAGGCCCTTATGGACCGTTCCGGGCTGGCCCGCAGGCCGTGCCATGCTTGGCCCACGAATCGTGCCAGCTCAGACCCTTATGGGCTGTGCCGGGCTCGGCCTGCGGGCTAGAAATCCTTGACCCAGCCCGGACCCCTTTTATGAGCCATGCCTAACACGGCTCGAAACTATAGCAAGCACGGCCCGCTTCGTGCCGGGCCGTGCCGGGCCATGGGCGGCCCGGCCCAATGCCCACCTCTATGCTGTAGGCAGTAAATGGGCTGCCACTGGCCTGAGAGCAGCCTCGGCACGTAAGCATATTAGCCTAAAATTAATTGATTTAAAATTTTTGATACAAGAAAATGAATCTAAGAAAGAAAATCCTAATGTTGTAACAATTTGTGGGAAAATTGGTACTAAGACATGGATCACATACTCGACACTCAAATATGATGCAACACCTTTCCCAGATTCGTTGTTGCTGAATGTAGGGGTGTTGGTTTGCTGAGTGTTTGTAGAGATCTTGGAGGGTTGTTTCTTGTTGACTTTCCGAATGTAGAGACTGAGATTTTCTTTAGTTTCTCCTTGTTGGCTAGCTTGTACCAACACTAAAAAGCTTATTGCCATTATCATCATGTTTGCTCGACAAGCATATTTTTGTGCATTCATAGGGCTTTGTAACATTAGAAGTAAATGGAGCCGCGAAAGAAGATTTGGAGGGACGCAAATGCTATTTGTAAGCTTTTGTTAGGGAACATATTTCATTCACCTCACTGCAGTGGTCACATACATAATTTCAGGCTGCTGGAGCCTCCTTCCTAAATCTTCGTAAATTAAATTGAATAGCATATTTTGATCTGCCACTCATGCTCTTGCCAAGCAAGCTTCTAATATGATCAGAACCTGAATGTATTTCTTTATTTGGAGTTAACAGTGGCTCCTCAATTCAAGACAAGCATTTGGTTTGGTCAAGTAGAATAATGCTGCAATTAGCAACATCTATCAAATCCATTGCTCCTAGGTTGAGTTAATATGAAACCCTTATCCTTTTTACCAGCATCCACCATCTTCATTTTAGCCTCCTTTGCACTAAAAATATCGAGAACATTTGCCTATCATCTGGATAAAATTTATGCATAAAAAAATGGTGTCCTACTACTGCAGAATGTGGGGTCTCACATGTACCAATCTTATCCTTGCATGCGACGAGAGTTTCCACGCGTGGAAGGTTACCACCACTCTCACTCGTAACCGGTGGCAAAAATTAGACTCGCTTTTGTTTTCCATTCGTTTGATGTTGCACTGTCATTTCTGAATACAAGGGAAAGGGCGTGAGCATGGAGAAAAGGCATCATGGATATACCTATGTGTTGAATCAACCTTCGCTTGCGTGGAAAGCATTGTTGAGTATGTCGCACACCCTGCCCACGCTGAATTTGTAGATGAGTTCTTGGCTGCAGGGGAAGTAGTCATTTGTTATTGACCACAAGCCAACCATAGTCTTAATAATAACGAGAGAATGCAGATTCCCCCTTTTTTTTTACCAGTGACGTGCATGTGCTATGCAAGTTTATGCAGTAGCACCAATTGCTTATCAATGATAGGCAATATGCAATAAAATCTATATGTAATATGACATTAAAATGTTTTCAACTATCCTGTAGTACCATTGCATAGCACATTATCCAAGATCACTGCCCAGGGATGATTTTAGATATTGGACCTCACGGATGGGTTTCCTATCATCGGGTTGGATGGTAATTTGAAAAGTAGGGATGATTTAGGATCATTGCCATATAGAATCACTGTGGTGCATAGGGCTGCAAATGGGTTGGGTCGACCCGTGACCCGACCCGACCCAACCCGCTTAAGACCCGACCCGACCCGAATTTTAGGATCCGTGGGGCCGGGTCGGGTCCTAAATTTGGACCCGTTCTATTTTTCGGGTCGGATCGGGTCCGCCCAATTTCGACCCGCACCCCGACCCGACCCGATCCAATTTTTTTTTGGATCATTTTTATGATTCCATGTGTTCAAGTCAGAAGGATGTATACATTGCATGACAAACTTGTTTACATAACCAGCAAAGACAGCATAACTTCGAAGCTCCTGCACAAACATAAAAGTGTACTCATTGACGCTTAAACTTTATAATTTTATAGTATAATGATCGTAAACTGATGTTGCTTCTTTGCTTTATGCAGGATTGGTGGTAATCTATCTTAACTAATGGGACACAGTCATCTTCACTGAACA
>JAOXJJ010000425.1:38968-52290 GCA_025769935.1 Phoenix roebelenii | reverse complement strand
CTCTTGTTGCGGTTCTTGTGCTAGGTTTCCATTTTGGTGAAACAATAAAAAGGAAGTCAGATCTACTGAAAAAAAGACACTGGTTATCTATAAAAATCGGAACTTTCTGGTTTTTAATTATATTTTTCTTCTTCAACTGATGATCAGAGCCATCTAGGGTTTGTATTGAGTTAGAGAAGGATCAGATCTGTGGAAAGATGGTGTTTTGGTTGCACCAGCTCTGGCTTTAATGGGATAGGGTTTCTAGTTTCTTCTCAGATTCGTTGTGTTCTTTGTTTAATTTTCTTTAAATCTCTTTCTTTCACTCTTAGATGGGTTTTGATAGTTTTTCCTTCATAAAACTAGGATTTTTGTAGTCTTTTGGCAGTTGTGACGAATAACATGCTGGATCTCGACGTCTGCTAATAAATTCTAGGTTTTCTCTCCTCAGATCTTCGTCGTGAATCTTTTGGAAAGTTTTATGGTTTGCTTGCTGTGTCATATTTCAGCTGTGAAATTGATGTAGTGCAAAATGGTTGGGGCTTTCTTTTCTTTTTTTGATAATCTTTAAGCTTTCTTCGAGGTAAAGAAAAAAAAGGAAAAAAACTAAAAGAAACGGTCTTATCTAGTTATAACGGCATGAAACGTAGGTCAAGGTACCCATCAGTCATGTCTTTCTGTGAAAAAAGGTTGGTTGGTTTTCAAGTCTTCCACGTATTCTCCTATTATTTTCTGGTCATAAGGTTGTGTAGGTTTTGTAAGTGGATTACATATGTACATGGTAATAACCATACGTTTGCAGCTTGTCATCTATAATCTTTGCATGGTCGTTTCCGTACTCGCGACTTTCTGAGTTGACCATGACTTTGTGCTCCATTTCTTAGTACTTATCTAGTTTTTCCGGTCATTTCCGGTGCTTGTTCAGCAATAAATTACACTGAAGCTTTATGATGTGATTCTGATTTTGCTTTAATGACTTTTCAGAGTCTGAGATTCTCAAAGCCATCAGCAATTTAGCATATATAAGTTTTTCATTAGCAATGTTGGATTTAAGAATTATCATCTGGTGAAATCATTTTGAATGTAAGATTTCATATGTAACAATTCCCCAATTGGAAAAAGGAGGAAAAGTCATGCTCAAAAGATGATTGTCAGATTGTTTCTTCTGTTTGCCCTTCCATTTTTTTCCTGGAAAGCTAGATTCTGAAATTCTTGTTCTTCTCCCTCTTTCTATTCTTCAAAAGATATTCTGACCTCCAAGTCACTTTTCATTTCAGATCTAATGACTATCCTTCTGATCAACATCTTTTTATGTAATACCATTGTTGGTCATTCTACTCATCGTTGTTTCTTCCCACTTCTTTGCCAATGGTTCTTCATGTTTAGCAAGAAATTAAGGTACAGCATATTGATGGTTTTCTAAGAATGAAAAGTGAAGTTCAAGGAGATTGTTATTCACAAAAATTCATATAGGAGAGAAGTATTGGTAAAAGGCAGGTTAATATATACATATTTTTTTGTAACCTCTCAAGTTAATAGCTTTGATATTGTAGTTTGATGTCCAAATTTTATACGTGTAAATGGTAAACTTCAAGGAATTTTTATGTGGTAGCTTATACTAGAAGATGTTTGATGGAGATCTCCTTCTAATGTCTAATGTTTCATTCTTTTTTTTGTTTTTTTGAGGAATCTAATGGTTTATGCATTAGATTTTGTGCTTTATCCTGAACTTCCCCCCACATATTGTCTATATCCTGAACTTCATGAGCTTCTTTATTTTAAGTTATGCATTTAGATTGCATTTATGTAATATGATGCACTAGCAAAGAGCAAACTAAGTAATTCTTTTTACTAGATGTTTACAATGTGCATGTTATGGAAGTGTTTTTTTCATGTGATAGGCCTTCCACACAATGCTTTTAACTCATTTTGCGTAATTTCTCTAGAAATTTCTATTTTACATCTGTATATAGAAGTATTTTAGTTTGAATTGGAATCATTATACTTGCATCTTGTTTGTTCTTTTCATCCTTTTTGTCTTGTTTCCACCATTCTAGTTTTATAAAGGTTGATGCTGCACCTGCATTAATTTTGTATTATGATGTTATAGCTGCCCCTTTTCTCAACTTTTTCTATTGTTTTATCTTTAGTGGAGGATCAACGTAGTGACAATTAACAAGAAAAAATTTGTTCTTGGTGGGTTAACGACCCTAAAGGAGTACATAGCTACTCAAAATTAGATGTGCTCATAAATTTATGAGGTGTGAAGATTCTCAAACAAAACTAGCAACTAATTATTTGGGTAAACATGTACTTAATTGGAACAAATGAGGAAGGACATTGGGAGAAATGGAAAATTAAAGGTGTTGAAAGAGGAGTAAAAACAATTGGAGGAATAGTTCCTGGTGAACCCAGGTCCGAACTTCACTCATTTGTAAAACACTCAACTAAGCTTGGATTAGTTTGACAATATATTCTCAGATTATTTGAAATGGTTAGTCAGGAATCCACATTTTCTATTCAATGTTTAAATGCAAACACTCAACAATTCTTGTCTCAGATGTACAGTGTTTCTTTTCTCCATCTCTTTTCCCCCTAACCTCATAATAAATACTTTCTAGGTCTTTTATGCCATATATTATACTTTTGGAAAGAAATAAAATGTTAACACAGACATCATTCCAATTTCTTAAAACCATATATAATAATGAGAATTTGCATGGCAAGGCAATGGAGTCAGAAAAACTCAAATGGTAAGTCCAATATTTTCCCAAATGCAGACTTGTATTCTTGGTCTTGTTATATATAACAGCTATATGGAGTCTTTCCTGAACAAGGAGAAGAAGCTAGAGAGTCATCTTTAACTTTTTGAAAAAATTGTTATAGTTTTACTTACAAAGACTAGGATTGGTTAGAAAAGCCCACTAAGTCACTATATTTATATATTTAACAATGTAAGGAGACATAACTATAATAATGAAGTGAAAACTTTTGAGTTTTCTTTCACTTATCTTTGCCTCCATTGTCTACAGTTGGTATGCTTGAGTGGATTTTTAAGAGAAAGCCCAAGGTTAATGAACATTAGAAAATAATTGAGGCAAACAATTGGTATACTTGAACGCAAACAATTGAACATTGGAAAATCCAAAATTGTGCGTTGTAGTGGAGAAATTTTTTTTTATAATAATGTAGGTGGGGAAACATTAAATTATTTTTTTGTCTGAAAGATTGAAAAATATGCAAAATCTAAGGCATTTAAAGGCCAATGTTGCAATTTGAAAAGAGAAAGAACAATTACACTCAAAGAAAGATCCTATACAAATAAGCAAAAATCACTATCCTTCACTGGAATTTGTTGTATTGAATGCATTGATGGTTTTATAGAAGCAAAAAAGTAGTTAACCCGGTTTTCAAAGTTAACTGTGATATATTTTGAGGAAATCAACTGTTTGAATTTGTAAAGCCTCTTGGTGTTGGCATAAGAGTCCGAGTTAAAGCCTCATCTTCACCTTAATTCATGAACTCAATAAATTATCTATAGACATTGTCTATCTTCTTTTCAACAAGCATGATTTCTTTGAAAATTTATGAATTTTCTTTGTATGGCATCATGGTTAAATAGTGAGAAAAGTAGAAAGACAAATTTGGATGATGCTTAACTATTTGGAAGGTATACTATACCTTCATTTTTTTAAGAGAAGAATAATATAGAAAGTTTCCAAGTTAGTACCAAGTCAGTATGTCCCCATGAAAAATATTTAACAATGTAAAACTATCATTAAATTGGATATTTTGAATTTTGCTCTCCTTGTCTCCTCCTCCATCATTTACTATAAGTTCAAACAAAGAACATCATATGTAACAAGAAAGACTCCCCATAAATCAATAAAAGTATGGTATTTTGGTCATATGAAGTGGATAAATGTTGTTTTTAACTATTATCTTTATTGAAGCAGTATCTATAAACCTAGGACAAATAACAACTCTTGGGGTAACAAATAACTTAAGATTCTTATATTGATGATAAGACTAACAAAGTCATAACACTTCATGCATTGAAAAGTTAGGAGATCCTTGATGAAGTATTGCTCATTTAACTAACAAAGTCACTAAATTATCTTATTCATTGTCTTTAATGTAAATATTTATTATTGTTATATGATAATAATAGATACTTCAAAGAAATGTTAAAATTATTGTTCATTTACCTTGAATTTGTGTTAATGTTGATATATGAAATAAGTATACTTTTTGAAGAAAGTAATATTTTTAGAAAGTATTTGTGCCCTTTTTTTCTATCATTTCAGTTGTACAATAATAATAGTCCCAAAGAGATACACTTACATTGTCACTTAAATAACATATATCTACTTTATTTGTTATTTGGTTTTCTATGATACATTAGTAGATATAATTATTTTTGGTAATTCTCATTATGAGGTGATATCATGTAATGCTTTTAGAATAAACTAATCATTTTATCTTGATGAATATTAATACAATTAAAGGTACAAAAGAGAATGCATTTAATTAAATAGATGTTTGATGCTTTGTAATTATATTTCCAGAAATTTTTCTTTATACACTCTAATAGAAATTTTAGTTTCTAATATATCTCCATCTAAATTTTTATTAAATATTTGGTCTAATGTATGCTTATCTTTTCAATATAGTATATTGAAGACACTTGAAAGGTACCAAAAATGCAACTATAGCGCACAGAGACTAATATTGTGTCAAGAAAAACTCAGGTAAATGGATAAATTTATCTTTCTTTTTTAGCTTAATTTAAATTGAAATTTTTGTTGGTTCAAATTTCTATTTGCAGTGAGATTCTATCTTTTTTTCTATGCTATTTTTCCTTAAGGCCATTCTAGCAAACTGGTTTATTGGTAAGAATGGTCTATCATTATCTTTAATATTTCTTTTGAATATATTAACCTTTAATGGTACATATAAATATTTTTTTAATTTTTTCTTCTTAGACAACATAGCTCAAAACTTGATAAATAAGTACATAAAATAGTAAATTAATAAATTAAATTTCAAATGATAACAATTGTAACTATTTAAAGTTTTATCTTTGGATGGTAGATTCTACATAAGGTTTAATTCTTTGTATTATTTTTTTATCATTATCAAATATACTTATAATTTAATGCAAGATAAAAAAAATCAATTTGTAGAGCCATGTCCTAGAGCTGAAGTAATATGCTTGAATTTAAAAATTGAATTTATTTTGATATATAGAGTTATACTAGGTTGTCAAATTATTGAGAATTCCAAGTGGAAGGTAAATTCCTTTGGAGAACACTTCAAATATCTTAGACAAGATTTTCTCGGCACAACATTGAATTTTTATTTTCATGTAAAAAATCATATTTTTATTAGTTTGCATCCATAGACATTCAAGTTAATGAAGAAAGCAACTTGCTAAAATATGTATGTTGTTTGGACATTTAATTCTTGGATTCTTAAAAAAAATAAGCTTACCATTATTTTAGAAAATTGCAATGTAAAGGGAATAATTGATTATAAAGAAGATTAATTCACAAGATTTTTGGATTTTCTTTTTTAATTTCAAGTTCATAGCCCTTATTATGAATCATTCATGTTGAAATTGTATACTACTAGTCTTACATATTGGAACAAGGTTTAAAGTTACATCTATATTGAGAAATTATTTAATAAAAAATTGAAGCTTGAGGTCAACAAATGGTTAGGTAATTTAAATATAACGAATAATTGAGTTGAATGATGGAATATGTGCATGATAATATTAGTAATGTTATATGGAGTTCTTTATTAAAAAAAAGATTAAGTCCTTGAATTTTTACTTCTTTTATTGAACTTTATTCAAGTTTATAGCCCTTAATATAAATCATTCAGGACGAAACTGTATATTACTAGTTCCACATACTAGAACAAGGTCTAAAAGTTATGACTATACTGTGAAATTATTCAAAAAAGATAGAAGTTTGAGGTCAGCATATTATTCTTTTTGCAGTCTTTGGCTCCCATCTATTTTTTATTTACATTTTCCTGTATGATCTTCTTAGATGAATTAGAAAATTATATTTCCAGAAGGAAGATCATATTCTTAATTTTAGTTTTCATAATATTACTTTTTTGGGTCCGTCTTTCATTCTTTTCTTTTTCATATCAACTGTCTTGTTTTCTTAAGTTATCTAAATTATAGTTGGGTTTGTCATGTTTTACTATTCAAATTTTACTTTTTATAGTTGAAATTAGCATTAATATTGAGAAAATTATAGCACATTCTATGATCATTCTAGATGATGTAATATTTATTAATTGATAAATAAATATATCAAATGCTTGTGCAGTAAAAATATGGAGGATAAGGGATACAAAATCAGCTTTATAGAGAAAATACATAAAAAGTAATTTTAGTAAAAATAAATAAAGGTAAAATTCCATTCAAGGTTGATGGATAAGATTATAGATGAAGACATGCATAATGGAATTACAGCTGGTTGGATAAAGTGTACATATGCATTTTGAGTCATATATGTTTGACTCATACTTCGGTAATTTAATAAAAATATTTAGAGAAATATAATTATATATAGAACAAAAATAAAAATATAAAATATATTCAAAGAAAATAAATTGAGATGAAAATATAGAACATTATATCCTATAACATTATATATTTTGAAAGAAAAAATTTGTAGAATGACCATATATCCTATAACATTATATGTAAATATCTTGGATATAAATGGTATGCAAAAGAATGAGTTGAATATAGAAGAAGTAAAAATATTGAGATGAAGTGTGATAAAACTAGGAAGAAGAGTGCATTAGAATAATTATAAGAGTGACATTGTTTAAGGATGAAGTTAAGGGTCAAAAGAAATGGATAAACTTATGGAGACTGGACTTTTTAGGTGGTATGGATATATAGAAGGAAAGTGCCAAGAAACATCAAGAAAGAGATGTAATTTAATTTTTGTTAAAGGATTTAGGAAAAATAGGATAAAACTTAAGATATCAGCAAGTCTATTATTGAGTTAAGAAAGAAGTACTCAAGATATCCAATAAGCCTTTCTATTTGGATAACGAGCATCCTTTTAGACAATGGATATCCAATTATCATTAGTTTTCCAGGTACTTTTGTATTTTCCTTTTTAAAAAAAATTTGTGTATGTTCTTTTATTTTGGCTACCTTTTTCTCATGCTTCTACTATCATAATAATGCATGGATATATTAGACTTTTTAAAAACTAGAGATGGGGACGCTTTATATGGCCCAAGGTTTTAAATAATGTTTCATCCTATTACTATTAAAATTTGAGATATTCTCGAATGGAAACCATTCTAGATCATAAAAAACATGCACACAAGATGGAATAACATATTCTGAACTCATCATAGGTAATATATTACTATGTTAATTAACAAATTTCGTCTCTGCGTAAATCAACCTTGACATTTTTTAAATGTTTCTTTGAGCTCTGCCATGGGCCAGGCAAAGTTGTGGGCGCTCCTTTTTGCAGAAATGGTTCAAATGTGTCATAGAATGATCAAGAGGATTGCATGGGATATCCCTAACTGACTTGCTAAAAGAGGCCAAATTCAGCTAATGGTATAATTCAGTCCTGTTGAAATGGTATTTCACTTGAAAAAGCTTATAACAAATTTCCTAAATCTGGTTGATCACCTCATTTTTGGCCATCTACATAAAAAAGTAAGCACTATGAAACCTAGTATAGTCCCTAATTCAATCCAGAAATATACTTGTAAAGTGAGACTTGGGGATATAGTGCATATGAAAATTCATGCGGGTTGTCACCCTTTAAGTCATCAAGGCATTAGAGGATTTTTGACATTAAAGGGGGCAACTTCTATGAACTGGCGGACGACTACAAAGTTGGAGGCATCCATCACCCTTTTGCCACATCTTCCAAGGGTGTGCTGTCTTCGGATGTTACAAAGCCCTCCGCAATACAGTAACTGACAAAATCATCTTCAAAAATTAGGCAGTCCTCAGGAAATAGTGAAAAGAAAGTGAAGCACTGCTTAAGAGGAGGTGGCAAATCAAGATAGCTTAAGTACAATGGGCCCATCTCTTCTTTTGGAAGTTTCATAAAAGACCATGCTGGGTTAGAGAGAATTTTTTTCCAATCTGAAAGCCTTTTCTCCTTAGTTCGGAAAACCGTCCAATAGTCTGAAGAGCAAGCAGAAGGCCATTATATTTCTCTACAATTCTCATCCCGACATCACTCAACACATGCATGTCTCCTTTCTCACATTCCTTAAATACCATCCTGCATATTGATGACCAACTATCCTCTTGAGACAACTTCTCCAACCTATGGATGTATACTGCTCTCATTTGTCTAGCAATGACTTCATGTCTACTTGTTAACAAAATTCTACTATCTGCCGAACCACCCTGCAAGGGCTTTCTCAGTAGCTTATCCCATACTTGCGAATCCCAAACATCATCCACGACTAGAAAGAATTTTTGGTAATGATGACTTGGCTGAGCATGGGTTCGAGCACTCCCTTCTCCTTAGCCTCTCTAGGATCACCTCTAGCTTGCTTTATGATCGATCTTAGTAATTCAGACATGGAGAAATCTTGGGACACGCACAACCAAATCTATGGCATTTGGTTGAAGTTGTTCAGAAGCTTCTCATCTATATAAATCTTCTGAGCAAGAGTAGTTTTGCCTATCCCCCTCATTCCAACAATGGCAAAGACTAGGATTTTTTTTTATCTTCCGTTATTAGCAAATCTGCCAACCTCCTTGTATCATCCTTAATTTTCTCTCCGACAAGATCAAGTTCGACAATAGGAGATGCCTTGCGGCTTATTCTACTCTTGTAGCGGTCACCATGAGGAGCACGTGTAAGATGGAGGTTATCTCTGCGCTTGGCAAGTTGATCAAGCTGATGGTTGCGATTTCTAATTTTTTGCCGATCTTATGATGGAATCTAACTTTGTGCAATCAAGCAATAGGAGGGTAGCAATAACATACCAACTCAGCACGATGAGATGAGGATGAGTTTGAGCTGAGAATCTTCTCGCCCTCGATTCGGTATTCATCGATGATGTTGTCTGCATCGTACATTAGATCTTGTAGCTCATTCAGCTAACGGTTGATGGCCTAGTCCTCCAGCCACTTGCGGAGCTTCTTGATTTCGTCGGGCACACCCAAGATCTTGACCACCTCTTTCTTTACATAGGTTAACAGCATCTCACAAAAAGTAAATATGAAGGCATTCAGGATCATCGCCATTTTTTCAATGGAACTTCTACAAAGACGAGACACTAGTTGAAGGATGGTGGGAAGGAAGAGAGGAAATAATTGCCCATCCATAGTTGGCTCCCCCAAACTCCAACTTGCACCAATAATGGCCCCTCCACCTACTCGAGACAGTCTGTGACTGGTTGGACAAAGTGCCTGGGTCAGGCCTAAAGGACAAAGTGTCTGGATAGGGCTCCAAGTCCGGATGGATTTCTACCCTTCTTCTTCAGAAGATATTGGCCTCTAATCAGACAAGACGTGGTTGAGGTGGTTTAGCATTTTTTCAGTTCGGCAGCACTACCGGCAGACTGGAAGAGGACCTTTATCATCTTGATTTCGAAGAGATAGGATGCCTCGGAGCCGAGCCACTACCGATCGATCAGTCTGTGCACCACCTTGTATAAGGCCACAACGAAGATCCTTGTCGCTAGGTTAAGAGGCATCTTACCGAGACTTATTAGCCCGGAGTAGGGGGCCATTGTTGGGGGGCACAACATTTAAGATAATATCCTTATTGCCTAGGAGTTTATCTCCGCCTTACAGAGGGCCTCGGAGAGGAGTCTGATAGGCATTAAGTTGGACATTGAGAGGACCTATGATAGAATGTGTTGGGTGTTCATACGGAGGTCACTGGAGAGTTCTAGGTTGCACAAGGATTGGATCGGGCTGGGTTACGGGGTGTGTGACCTCGCTGTCCTTTGCCATTTTGGTGAACGAATCCCCCACTCATTTTTTCACTTCTGCAACCAGTCTTCGCCAAGGATGTCTGTTGTCTCCCCTGTTGTCCATTCTTTGTTTGGATGTTCATTCTTTGTTCGGATGCTTTGCTCAGATGCTGTCTACCCTATCTCTTCGAAATCAAGTGGACGAAGGTCTTCTTCCAGTCTATCGGTAGTGCTGCCAAACTGAAAAATTGCTAAACCACCTCAACCATGTCTTCTCTGATCAGAGGCCAATATCTCCTGAAGAAGAAGGGTGGAAACCTGTCCGGACTCGGGGCCCTATCCAGACACTTTGTCCTTCGGGCCTGACCCAGACACTTTGTCCTACCAATCATGGATTGTCTTGAGCGGGTGGAGCGGCAATTATTGGTGCAAGTTGGAGTTTGGGGGAGCCACCTATGGATGGGCAATTATTTCCTCTCTTCCTTCCCACCATCCTTCAACTAGTGTCTCGTCTTTGTAGAAGTTGAAGCGAAAAAATGGCGATGGTCTTGGATGCCTTCGTCTCTCGTTTGTGTTGGATGCTATTAACCTATGTAGAGGAAGAGGCTGCGAAGATCTTGGGTGTGCCCGACGAAATCAAGAAGCTCCGCAAGTAGCTGGAGATGATATAGGATGTTCTCGCTGATGCAGAGAATAGACACCTCGAGGACAACCAGGCCATCAACCGTTGGCTAAACGAGCTGTGAGATCTCATGTATGATGCAGACAGCATCATCGATGAATGCCGGATTGAGGGCGAGAAGCTTCTCAGCTAAAGCTCATCCTCATCTCGTCATACTGAGTCGGTACGTTGTTGCTACCTTCCTATTGCTTGCCTGCACAAAGTCAGATTCTGTCATGAGGTCAGCAAAAGAATTAGAAATCTCAATCGTGAGCTAGAACAACTTGCCAAGCGCAAAGATAACCTCCATCTTACACCTGCTCCTCGTGATGACCACTGCAAGAGTAGAATAAGCTGAATGACATCTCCTATTGTTGAATCTGATCTTGTGGGAGAGAAAATTAATAGTGATACAAGGAGGTGGCGGATTTGCTGATAAAGAAAGATAACAAAAAAATCCAAATCTTTGCTATTGTTGGAATGAGAGGGATTGGCAAAACTATTCTTGCTCAGAAGATTTATAACGATGAGAAGCTTTGGGACAACTTCAACCAAATACCACGGATTTGGTTGTGCGTGTCCCAAGATTTCTCCGAGTCTGAATTACTGAGATCGATCATAAAGCAAGCTGGAGGTGATCTTGGAGAGGCTAAGGAAAAGGATGTGCTCGAACCCATGCTTAGCCAAGTCATCGTGAGTAAGAAATTGTTCCTAGTCTTGGATGATGTTTGAGATGTGTAAGTATGGGATGAGCTACTGAGAAAGCTTTTGTAGAGTGGTTCGGCAGATGGTAGAATTTTGATAACAAGTAGACATGAAGCTATTGCCAGACAGATGGGAGCGGAAGACATTCATAGTGTGGAGAAGTTGCCTCAAGAGGATGGTTGGTCATTAATTTGCGAGATAGTATTTAAGCAATGTGAGGAAGGAGACATGCATGGGTTAAGTGATATCAGGATAAGAATTTTAGAGAAATGTGATGGCCTTCTGCTTGGTCTTCGGACTATTAGAGGGGGTCTTCGGACTATTAGAGGGGTTCTTCGAACTAGGGAGAAAAGGCTTTTAGAATGGGAAATAGTCCTCTCAAGTCCAGCATGGTCTTTTATGAAACTTCCAAAAGAGGAGATGGGCCCGTTGTACTTGAGCTATCTGGATTTACCTCCTCTGAAGCAATGCTTCACGTCCCTTTCATTATTTCCTAAGGGCTACCTAATTTTTGAGAGCACTTTTGTCAATAGTTGTATTGAAGATGGCTTTGTAACATCCGAATGACAATACGGCCTTGGAAGATGTGGCGAAAGGGTATTGGAAGGAGTTGGTGCAAAGAAACCTTCTACAGCCAGATCCTTATTGGTATGATTAATCGGTTTGCATGATGCATGATCTCCTGCGATCTCTAGCTCAGCACATAACAGGGGATGAGTGCTTCATCGGAGGTGCACAAACATTTGAAAACAAGATCAAGTCCTCTTCATCGATAAAACTACGTCGTTTATCCATTGTAGATGGAAATTTAGAAACCATACCTGTCTTGATAATGAAACAGACATCCTTGAGGACCTTGGAAGTTGGTGGCATAGAGCACAATTCCTAAGATCCAGCCTTCGTAGGTTGCAGAGCGATGACGAGGAGGGTGTCATCATCCAGCTGGGAAACTCATGGCCGAAGTAGCCATCGATTTAAAGTAGTTCAAGGCATAGTGGTGGGCAGAGCTCCTCGAATACCTTCTCTATTCTCTTGATATCTTTTCCCTCGTAATCATTTGCACGAGACTGCTGTCCATCAGAAGAGTTGCTCGGTAGCGTGCAATACAAATTTAGGTGGATAAGATGGGGCTTGGCTTGAAGTGCTGAGGCTTTTGCCTCAGCCCTGTCTGATACCATCTCTAATTTGACCATGATAATAGTCCGAAGCTGGCAGAGAGATTTCAACTCTTTCAAGGTGCAGAACCTCTCGTCTTGATGCCCCTTGTGGTCCCGCTCCTGCTCCCTATCATCTTCTCCTACTCCAGATCTGCAGGCCTCGCAACCATTTGCTACAAATCCCCAAAGTGAACATAGTTGTTTCAGTCTCCTTATTCCCACAGGCAGACTGTCAAGTGGTGCACCCCTGACATTTAGAATCTTTAGATTGATTAACCCCATGACAGTATTAGGGAGGTTGTGCAAATATTCACAATCCTCGAGTATCAGGAATAGGAGATTTCTAAGATTCCCTATACTCTCCGGTATCTCTCTTATTTTAGTACGAGAGAGATCGAGACGTCTAAGGTGCACAAGATCTCCCAAGGAAGTTGGTAGATTGGCAATGGTTGTTTCACTTAAATTCAACGCCCTTAAACTCCTCAGTTTTCTGAAGAGATCTTCCGGAAGATTGTGAACAAGTGGGGTATGGAAGAATGACAGGGTCCTCAAGGATGTCTGTTTTATTATCAAGTCAGGTATGCTTTCTAAGTTTCCATCTCCAATTGATAAATGGCGTAGCTTTATCGATGAAGAGGAGGACTTGATCTTGTTTTCAAATTTTTGTGCACCTTCTGTCACGCCCCGAGCCCGAGGCGCGGCAAACGCCGCACGCCTGCACGACGGACCGTACAGGCATGCAAGGCAGCGGATCATATCAAAACAATTCACAATATATAAAAATGACATAATTATTTAAATTGTTCAAAAGCAGTCTTACAGAGTTCCAAAAATAACATTTGCCAACACAATTCAAATGTCCAAAATAAACTAAC
>JAOXJJ010000425.1:18769-38868 GCA_025769935.1 Phoenix roebelenii | reverse complement strand
CTCTGTTCCGGCTCCTCCTCTATTGAATCGGGGCTGAAGTCGGCGAGGGCTGCCGACTTCAGCCCCGTGCCTCACACCTTCGACGAGGCACTCATCCCCTGTTATATGCTGAGCTAGAGATCGCCGGAGGTCATGCATCCTGCAGCCAACTTCATCATACCACATAGGATATGGCTGTAGAAGGTTCCTTTGCACCAACTCCTTCCAATACCCTTCTGCCACATCTTCCAAGGGTGTATCGTCTTCGGATGTTACAAAGCCCTCTGCAATACAACTATTGACAAAACGATTAAAATAAATTAGATAGTCCTCAGGAAATAATGAAAGGGAGGTAAGCACTGCTTCAAAGGAGGCAGTAAATCCAAATAGCTTAAGTACAACGGGCCCATCTACTCCTTTAGAAGTTTCGTAAAAGACTATGCCGGACTAGAGAGGACTTTTTTTCATTCTGAAAGCCTTTTCTCCTTAGTTCGAAGAACCCCTCCAACAATCCGAATAGCAAGCACAAGGCCATCGCATTTCTCTACAATTCTCATCTCGACATCACTTAACACATGCATGTCTCCTTTCTCACATTCCTTAAATACCATCCCGCATATTAATGACCAACCATCCTCTTGAGACAACTTCTCCACCCTATGGATGCATACTGCTTCCATCTGTCTGGCAATGGCTTTATGTTAACTTGTTATCAAAATTCTACTATCTGCCGAACCACTCTGCAAGAGCTTTCTCGGTAGCTCATTCCTTGCTTGCTTATCCCAAACATCATCCAAGACTAGGAAGAATTTCTTGTTAATGATGACTTGGCTAAGCATGGGTTCGAGCATTTTCTTCTCCTTAGCCTTTCCAGGATCACCTCCAGCTTGCTTTATGATTGATCTTAGTGATTCGGACTTGGAGAAATCTTCGGATACGCACAACCAAATCTGTGGCATTTGGTTGAAGTTATCCCGAAGCTTCTCTTCATTATAAATCTTTTGAGCAAGAGTAGTTTTGCCTATCCCCCCCATTCCAACAGTGGCAAAGACTTAGATTTTTTTGTTATCTTCCGTTATCAGCAAATCTGCCAACCTCATTGTATCATCCTTAATTTTCTCTCCCACAAGATCAGTTTCAACAATAGGGGAAGTCTTGCAGTTTATTCTACTCTTGTAGTGCTCACCATGAGCAGAAGGTGTAAGATGGAGGTTATCTTTGCGCTTGGCAGGTTGATCAAGCTCACGGTTGAGATTTCTAATTCTTTTGCCGATCTTATGATCGAACCTGACTTTGTGTAATCAAGCAATAGGAGGGTAGCAACAACGTACCGACACAGCATGATGAGATGATGATGAGTTTGAGCTGAGAAGCTTCTCACCCTCGATCCGGCATTCATCGATGATGTTGTCTGCATCGTACATGAGATCTTGCAGCTCGTTCAACCAACGATTGATGGCCTGGTTGTCCTCGAGGCATCTATTCTCTGCATCAATGAGAACATCCTGTATCATCTCCAGCCACTTGCGGAGCTTCTTGATTTCGTCAAGCACACCCAAGATCTTGACCACCTCTTCCTTTGCATAGGTTAACAGCATCTCACAAAAACTAGAGATGAAAGCATTCAGGATCATCGCCATTTTTTCACTAGAACTTCTACAAAGACGAGACACTGGTTGAAGGATGGTGGGAAAGAAGAGAGGAAATAATTGCCCATCCACAGTTGAATCCCCCAAACTCCAGCTTGCACCAATAATTGCCCCTCCACTCGCTCGAGACAGTCCGTGACTGGTAGGACAAAGTGTCTGGGTCAGGTCTAAAGGACAAAGTATCTGGATAGGGCCCTAAGTCCGGACTGGTTTTCGCCCTTCTTCTTCAGGAGATATTGGCCTTTGATCAGACAAGACGTGGTTGAGGCAGTTTAGCAGTTTTTCAATTTGGCAGTACTACCGGCAGACTGGAAGGGGACCTTCGTCATCTTGATTCCAAAGAGATAGGACACCTTGGAGCCAAGCCACTACTGATCGATCAGTCTGTGCGCCACCTTATACAAGGCCACGACGAAGATCCTCATCGCTAAGTTGAGGGGCATCTTTATGAGACTTATTCACCCGAAGCAGGGGCCTTTGTTGGGGGCGCAGCATTTCAGATAATGTCCTTATTGTCCAGGAGTTTATCTCCGATTTACAAAGGGCCTCGGGAAGGAGGAGTCTGATAGGCATCAAGTTGGACATAGAAAGAGCCTATGACAGGATGCATGAGGTGCTCGTACAGAGGTCACTGGAGAGTTTTAGGTTCCATGAGGATTGGATTGGCTGGGTTATAGGGTGTGTAACCTCGCCGTTCTTTGCTATTTTGGTGAACGGATCCCCTACTCGGATTTTCACTTTTGCAGTTGGTCTTCGCCAGGGATGTCAACTGTCTCCCCTGTTGTTCATTCTTTGTTCGGATGCTCTAATCAGATGATGTCTCCTCTATCTCTTCGGAATCAAGGTGATGAAGGTCCTCTTCCAGTCTGCTAGTAGTGCTGTCGAACTGAAAAACTGCTAAACCGCCTAAACCATGTCTTGTTTGATCAGAGGCCAATATCTCTTGAAGAAGAGGGGTGGAAACCTGTTTGGACCCGGGGCCCTATCCAGACACTTTGTCCTTTAGGCCTGACCGAGACACTTTGTCCTACCAATCATGGATTGTCTCGAGCGGATGGAGGGGCAATTATTGGTGCAAGTTGGAGTTTGGTGGAGCCAGTTGTGGATGGGCAATTATTTCCTCTCTTCCTTCCCACCATCTTTCAACTAGAGTCTCATCTTGCAGAAGTTGAAGCGGATAAATGGCGATGGTCCTGGATGCCTTCGTTTCTCGTTTGTGTTGGATGCTATTAACCTATGCAAAGGAAGAGGCTGCCAAGATCTTGGGTGTGCTCGATGAAATCAAGAAGCTCTGCAAGTGGGTGGAGATGATACAAGATGTTCTTGTTGATGCAGAGAATAGATGCCTCGAGGACAACCAGGACATCAACCATTGGCTAAATGAGCTATGAGATCTCATGTATGATGCAGACGACATCATCGATGAATGCTGGATTAAGGGCGAGAAGCTTCTCAGCTCGAACTCATCCTCATCTCGTCATGCTGAGTTGGTACGTTGTTGCTACCCTCCTATTGCTTGCTTGCACAAAGTCAGGTTCCATCATGAGGTCGGCAAAAGAATTAGAAATCTCAACAGTGAGCTTGAACAACTTGCCAAGCACAAAGATAACTTCCATCTTACACCTGCTCCTCGTGATGACCGCTACAAGAGTAGAATAAGCCGGAGGACATCTCTTATTATTGAACCTGATCTTGTGGGAGAGAAAATTAATGATGATACAAGGAGGTGGCGGATTTGATGATAAAGGAAGATAACAAAAAAATCCAAGTCTTTGCCATTGTTGGAATGGGGGGACAGGCAAAACTACTCTTGCTCAGAAGATTTATAATGATGAGAAGCTTCGAGACAACTTCAACCAAATGCCACAGAGTTGGTTGTGCGTGTCCCAAGATTTGTCCGACACGCCACAATTTTCAAAGCACATGAGAAAATTCAAATAAAGCAAGATCAACGGATGCCAACCCAAGCCGAGCAAAGGAAGGAAATCTTTATGCGATTCTTGGCAAACTGAAGAGAGTCTTCATCTGGGCATGACACATCATCAATCCGTGGCCAAAAGAATGATCAGCAGATGCTTGGCACGGCTGGGAAGGAGTCCGCATCTCAGCCTTCTGCCCTTCCATTTCTTCCGCATCTCATCCTTCCGGATTCCAACCCTCTGTGTTCCGCATCCTAGCCTCTCGCCTTCCACATTCCAGCTTCCAGGATTTCGTGTCCGAGTATCCCGCGGCCAGCTAGGATGCACGCCCCGAACGCCCGATCTCATCCCAGGAGAATTCCAGCATCCTTAGGTTGGAGTCCTCATTTGATTTGTTAGGAAGTTTATTTTGAATTCTAAAATGTTTTCCACAAAGAAATTGTAAGGGGGAGAGGTCGTTGTAAGGGGGCCTTCTCAGGCTCTATCTTGTACGGACCGAACTGAAAAGAAAAAGAAAAAAAAAAAAAGGAGAGACATGACGTTAATGGCTGGTTGATTACTTTGGTGAAAGGTGATGGTACTTTCTTGAAGTAAACTCTAAACTTTTGTTCTGATCACTATTGATATGTTTTAGTTTCTTGCATGTTTATATTGTCGATAGTTCTTTAATGATTTATATCTATTGATACATGGATTACTTTAGTATTTGATTCATCGTAGATGTATCCAGCACGATGAATGCTTAGAAAGAAACCATCTGAAATTTCGCTAATAATGCATAGGCCAATCCTTAAGGAATCAACATCGGACTTCCGAGTTTTACTACTTTTACGATTCTCCTGCACTTGGAATAACAGTTTTGCGAACGCATCAAGTTTTTAGTGCCGTTGCCGGGGAACGGCTGATTTGTTACCATATTTTCAGATCCAATTAGAGATTTAGTTTAGGGAACTTTTAGCTCTTAAAAAAAAAATTACATGCTAAAGTGGAATAGGAACGACACCGGTCAATTATTGTCGTACAATTTTTGACAATCCCTTGGGACACATTTTCGAGATTCCTTTGCAGTGTCTCACACCTTGTGAGACGGCTGATTTAATGAAGATGTGGGGAGACACCATGATCGAGAACATGAACCTCCTATTACGACTTTGAGATAATACCTACAACCTACTAGGACTATTCAACCTTCATGCATGATTTTTTCCGATAATGTGGACATTTTGACATCAAACCTGGGGTAATTCAATTGCTACCCAAGTTTTATGGGTTAGAGTCCGAGAGTTCTTATCTTCATTTAAATGACTTTGAACAATTGAAGGCCAAAACAAGATTAAACTCCTTGCGGCCTAGATCAATAGGAACTTGGCAAGAGATGCAGAGAGAATTTTTGAAAAGGTTCTTTTCCACACAAAGGACCAACTTTCTAAAATGGCATATCAGCAATTTCCAACAAAAAAATAATGAAACCTTTTATGAATGTTGGAAGAGATTTAAAGACCTTCTTCTCTCATGTCCTCATCATGGATTCGAAACTTGAAGAACTATTAGCTTTTTCTATGAAGGTTTGTCTCCAGAGATGAAACAGTTTGTAAAAACCATATGCAATGGTAGATTTTTAGAAAAGCAACTTGTGTGGCATGGAAATATTTTGATTCTCCTACTGAGATTGCCCAACTTTGGGACAATGGGGATAGAAACACTAAGTCTTTACCAAAGCCTACTAGCTCTGGACATGGAGGCATTTACAACCTCAGAACTAAGGATGATCTTAATGCTAAAATGGCAGCTCTTACAAGGAAGGTAGAGGCAATTGAACTTAGGAAGATTGAGCCCATCAAGACCATAGAGCTCAGAATTGAATGTTGCGGGATCTGTGATACATCTGGTCATTCTACTACAAATTACCCCACCATATCTGCATTCAAGAAAGTCTTGCACGATTAGGCAAACGCTATGAACTCCTACTAGAAGCCTTATAATGATCCATTCTCGGATACCTATAATCCTGGTTGGAAAAATCATCCGAATTTTAGGTGGAGAAATGATCATCCTCAGCAGTCATACCATCCAGCTTCTTCACCTGCACGTCCTACTTATGCAGCACCACCCCCTCAAAAGCCGAGTCTCGAGGATACCTTGCAGTCTATATAATTTTTTCTACAAGGTCAAGCCGATATCAATGCTCAAAATACTCAAAATTTTGAGGATATAAGAAACCAATTGTCAATGTTGACTATGGTCCTAAGTACTCAAGAGAATGGTAAGCTTCCAGCTCAACCCCAACCTAACCCACAAGTGCATGGTAGTAATAACATGGCTCCTTCTGGTTCGCATACAGAGCATGCAAAGAGCATCATGACTTTGCGTAATGGAAAAGTCATTGATCGGACTGTCCCGTTGGGACCACAAGTCACTTCTAATTCTGATGTGCCCAAAGCCGATGAAAAGAACAAAGAAGAAGTTGAGGTCCCAATATCTACCAAGAAAATCAAATGTTCTTTTCCTCCACCTTTTTCACAACAATTAAGGCTGTTGCAAAAGCTTGAACTATATTCTAAAATTCTTGACCTTTTTAAGCAAGTCAAAATCAAACATACTTTTTCTTGATGCAATCAAACAAGTGCCCTCATACGCCAAATTTTTGAAGGACTTGTGTACTGTCAAGCATCAATTAAATGTTAAGAAGAATTTATTCTTGACTGAAAGTGTGAGTGCTATTTTGCAGCACAACATTTTTCCTAAATATAAAGATTCGGGTTGCCCAACCATCTCATGCATCATTGGCGACTTTAGGATAGAGCGAGCATTGTTGGATTTAGGGGCTAGTGTAAATTTGTTGCCATATTCTGTATATGAGCAACTTGGTTTAGGTGAGTTGAAGCCAACCTTCGTTACTTTGTAATTAGCTGATAGGTCAGTCAAGATCCCAGGGGCTTATCGAGGATGTGTTGTTCTAAGTAGACAAGTTCTACTTTTCTGTCGACTTTATTGTATTGGACACAAATCTAGCTTCAAACTCACAGTCTCGAATTCTAGTCATTTTAGGACATCCATTCCTTACAACCTCTGATGCATTGATTAATTGTAGGAATGGCATCATGAAGCTTTTCCTTAGTAACATGACCCTGGAATTGAACAGCTTTAATGTGTGCAAGCAATCCAATGACCTTGAAGAGAGTAAGAAGGTTGATTGGGTTGAAACCATCGTGAAAGAGTATTTTCTAGCTACAACATTTAACGACTCATCTGGCGATTGCTTAATGGACTGGTGCTCTAATGGCATTGATTATGATAATTTGTTGGTCATGCCTATTGTGGATAGTTCGGATGTCATTATGGTTAATGGGTGGAGACTGAAAGTAGAGAAATTTGAGCAGTTGTTGCCTCGAGACGCGAAAATAGTACTATCCCATGAGCAAGCATCTAAGCTCAAGTTGAAACCCTTAACAAAAGAACTCAAGTATGCCTTTCTTGAACTTGAGGACACTTTTCCTGTAATCATCTCGTCTGGGCTTGATCATACCTAAGAAAGAAAATTACTTATGGTTTTAAGGAATCATAAAGGAGCACTAGGGTGGTCTATTGCCGACTTGAAGGGATTAACCCCTTGATTTGCATGCACCAGATACATTTGGAGGACAATGCTAAAACCACGAGGCAAATGCAACACAGGTTGAATCCTACGATGAGAAATGTGGTTAAGGCAGAATTCCTCAAGTTGCTTGATGTGGGTATCATTTATCCACTCAAGTCATGCTTAAGAAGACAGGTTTGACGGTAGTTGAGAACGAGCAGGGTGAACTGTTCCCAACTCGTGTCCCGACGAATTGGTGCATGTGTGTCGACTATCGAAAGCTGAATATGGTCACAAGGAATGATCACTTTCTTCTACCCTTCCTAGACCAAGTGTTGGAAGAGAGTTGCAAGGCATGACTTCTATTATTTTTTCGATGGCTATTCCAGATATTACCAAATCAAGATTTCACCAGAGGATCAAAAGAAGACTACCTTCACTTATCCTTTTGGCACATTTGCTTTCCGATGGATGCCATTCGAGTTGTGTAATACACCTGTAACATTCCAAAGATGCATGCTCAACATCTTTACATGAATGAAAAGTTTTTGGAAGTGTTCATGGACGACTTCTCCATTTTTGGCGATTCATTTCATGATTGCTTGTCACACTTACAAGCGGTCTTAGCTCGATGTGTGGAGAAGAATTTGATACCGAATTGGAAGAAATGTCACTTTATGGTACCAAAGAAAATTGTCCTATGACATATTGTTTCATCGAAGGGCATGGAAGTCGATAGTGTTAAGATCGACTTAATCGCCAAGCTACCTGCACCCAAGATGGTTAGAGATTTTAGATCATTTTTGGGTCATGCCGGATTTTATAGGAGGTTCATCAAAGACTTTACTGTTATAGCTAGACGATTGTGCAACCTCCTATTCCTTGATACACTGTTCAATTGGACTCAAACTTGTCAAGATGTATTTGACAAGTTGAAGTCTATGCTTAGCACCGCACCTATTGTGCGACCACCTGATTGGTTGCTACCTTTTGAGATTATGTGCAATGCCAGCGACTATGCGATAGGAGTTGTCCTAGGACAACGTAAGAATAATAAGCCATATGTCATTTACTATGCAAACAAAACCTTAAACGATGCTCAAATGAATTACACCACTACCGAGAAGGAATTTCTTGCAATAGTATTTACATTAGATAAATTTCATTCTTATATCCTTAGCGCTCCTATTGTTATATTCATGGACCATGCAGCGCTAAAATATTTGTTGGCCAAGAAAGAGGCCAAACCACGCTTAATACGATCGATACTTCTACTCCAAGAATTTGACATCACGGCTAGTTTTTCATGATTCGGTGCCACAGTTTTCTATCAAGGACTTATTCCCTAAAGAGTAGTTGTTTGCACTTTCTACCATGCCATGGTACGCTGGCATTGTAAATTTTCTTGTTACTAACCGGATTTCGGTGCATTGGGGGTTGACAGATAGAAAAAAATTATTGCGTGAGGTGAGGAGTTATTACTATGACGAACTCTATTTGTTTAAGTATTGTAATGATCAAATCTTTAGACGATGCATACTGGATCATGATATACAAGGCATACTCTCTTTTTGCCACACTGATGCCTGTGGTGGACACTTTGCCTCCAAGAAAACCGCTGCAAAGGTCTTGCAATGTGGGTTCTATTGGCCTACAATGTTTAAAGATGCCCACAAGTTCTGTAGGACATGCGACCCATTTCAACATATTGAAAGTCCAACTCGTAGGCAGATGATGCCTCTTCAAACCATTATTGTTATCGAGATTTTCGATTGTGGGGGCATCGATTTCATGGGCCTGTTCCCACCATCTTTTGGATACGAGTACATACTAGTCGGCGTTGATTATGTGTCCAAATGGGTAGAGGCTGTCGCTTGTAGGACCAATGATCACAAACCTGTCCTGAAGTTTTTGAAAGAAAATATTTTTTCACATTTGGGATGCCTATGGTCATAATTAGTGATGGTGGAAAGCACTTTTGTAATAAGCCTTTCGAGACCTTATTGAAGAAGTATGGTGTCACTCATAGAGTTGCTACCCTATATCATCCGCAAACTAGTGGCCAAGTAGAGTTGGCCAATAGGAAGATCAAGCACATTTTAGAAAAAATGGTGCTTCCATCATGAAAAGATTGGTCCTCAAAACTTTTAGAATGCATTGTGGGCTTATTGCACCGCATACAAAACTATTCTTGGTATGTCTTCCTAACGGATAGTTTATGGAAAAGCGTGTCATCTGCCTGTAGAAATAGAGCACAAATCATATTGGGCCATTAGAAAGTTGAATTTTGAGTTGCAAGATGCTGATCTAGCTAGAAAGTTGCAATTGAACGAGCTTAATGAGATTCACAGAGATGCCTATGATAATGCTAGAATTTGCAAAGAACAAATGAAGACTTTACATGATTAATCAATTTTGAAAAAAAATTTCGAACCTTCGCAAAAAGTTCTTTTGTATGATTATCGCTTACATCTATTTTTCAGCAAATTAAGATCAAGATGGACAGGTTCTTTCATTATCAAAACTGTTTTCCCACATTGGGCAGCTGAAATTGAGAATCTATAGGATGGTAAGATTTTTAAGGTGAATGGACACAGGTTAAAACCTTTTTTTGAGAATTTGGCAGATGAAGAGGACTCCTTTTTCTTAGAGGAGCCTTCTTATGTCTGAGCATGACAACAAAGGTATGTGTAGATTAGTTAGAATCATTTTTTCTTTTATTCCTAATTTTCTTCTTATTTTGCAGGTCTATCTTTTTTGGATAACAACAGCTCAAGGTATTACTCTCCTCTCTCATGTTATTTTCTCCATTGTCTCTTATATATCGTTTTCCTTGCATCCACTGCATTGAGGACAGTGCAATGTTTAAGTTGGGGGGAGGGAATACTTTGTAATAAAAAAAATTGATTTATGCTATTATCCTGTGATTACTGTAATTTTTTTGAACAAATGCACATGTATTTTCATATTGAGTTTGTGCAACTATTAAGGCAATAAAAGAACATATGCATGCTATGACCAATCAGAGACCTATTATTAGATCCCCACACATACACTTAATGACAATAGGAGGGTCTCAGGAGTTTACATTTGTTAGCTACATTTTTGTGAACCTTATCTGTAAAAAAAGTATGAGTACCTTTGTTTGTACTTTGAGGTTCATGATTCGGTTTTCACATAAAGATAGAGGTTGGATATCTCAGCTAGATCACTTAGGTGTCTCATGATCCAACCTTGGTTGACCTAAAGTCACGATGCAGTCACATTCATAAAAATATTTATATAGTTGAGTCCACCTTCTCTTTTTGTATGTTCACTTTTACGAATAATAATAATAATAATAATGAAAAGTCTGGCCTCGTGGTGTAGTCTGGTTCGAGTAATTAAGCCCGAGGGGTGTTTCACCTAATGCCTTGAGCCAACTGGATCGGGAGTCATTGGCCAAAAGCTCGCTACATGGATCCTACTAGAGCCTAATGGGGTTTAAGTCGTCATATATATATGAAAAAAACAAAGCATGAATGGGTTGGTTGGACTGAACCCAGTGACATATGGAATGACTGGTTTGACTCCATTCTGTTGGACTTCTGTGTACTCAGGTTGTTTAGTTGGGATTGATAGCCCTTTCTTTACATGCGAACCGTTTTTGCCAAAATTTAGTCAACAAGTGATACTCTGTAAATTTGGTGGATCAGGTTGTAACAACTTGTAGAACATACTTGTGAACTTGAGTAGTGCGCCTAAAGTTCGGGCGGTGCCCTGTTGTGGTGGAGGTATTAGTACTTTAAAAAAGTCATGCACAATACACTCATATTTTTCTTGTTTTGATAGTTGCCATGCTCGATCATATTATATATTAATTATATGTGTATTTAGCTTCAATAAAAAATCATTAGTTATCCTATATCTTTTGTACTCTCATTTTATCGTTTGCTCATTAATTACTAGAGACTAGCAATCAGCTAGTTGGAGGGTGTGATGAGAGCACAAAAGGGCGATCTACACACCGCTTAAATTAGTATTATTGCTAACAAATAACGATAAAATAACTGAGTTAATATTATATTTTTGTTTGACGCAGGTTATCGTAAATCAAAGATAAAATATGCATTTGGTACATATTGGGTTCAGGAAGATGCATAGCCCAAGCTGCGCGCCCAATCTCGCCATGGCCTGGTCGAGAAACCACTGGTTGGAAACATTGCATTAATATACAATTATGAGTTCAGAGACTAAATAGGAAAGTCAAGACTAAGTCTCTCTGGTTCTCATGCAGACAAAAAATTGATGACAGCAAGATACCGCTGTTCCAGTTCTCATTGTTTCACAAGCTTAAGCAGAAGAATTTAACATTTTTTGCTTCTATTAGCCTCCCACTAAAATCACTATTGGCATGCCAATGCCCACAAGGTGAATGGTGCATCTTGGAAGAGAGAGATTCTCTCCCAGCTCAAGTCCTTCAAGGTACAAAACAATCTCCAATGAGCTACCATTCACTTGGGAGGAGTGGGAAATTAGGATGAAGATTCTGGTAACCTTTTGAGGAGCTTTACCCTCCACCATGAAAAGATCTTAGCATCAGAGATTTGTAATGTCAAAACCATGCATTCGAACAGAACTTCAGTTATTAGATAGAAACAACTTCTGTCCAGGCATGTAGTTGGATCGTGACCATCATTCTGGAGAACTTTTTTTCATCGACTTTGTTGCAACCGATGATGTCTTTGCAGGTGAAAGTTCGTATGTATTTGATTTATGAGCTCTATTTATCTATTATCATCTTTGTTTTCATACCTTTTCTTTGCTTCTTGTGCTATTGAAAGTGTATGATCCAACCTCAAAAGTTTTTCCTAGAAGCAATGAGACTGTAAGATCAAGCACAGGTATCTAGCCCATCTATGATATTATTTTTAATAACCCTAATCGTGAACAAGCATTATCTCAAGTTTTGAGTCTCTAATGTTCTTAACCAGCAAAGCTGAATCTATACTTCTTGTTACTACCAGTGTATATGCTGCGTGTACATGATCACACAGCACATGGCTCTCTTTAGATTTCAAGTAGTTCACAGGCATGGGCAGCAGAATTCAGCATGTCGCCTTCTGCTTGCTACCCACTGCGCAGAATTAATCAGATGGATTTTTCCTCTTCATGCAAGCATCTTTAATTGGAGTTTATAGGGTTATGAGGCTTGAAATTATTTCAGAAATTTTATTCTATGCACAAGATTCTGCAATTTTTATTGCTTTCATAAAAATTGCTGCATCTCATTGCATAATCTTTTAATGGAGCAGGGCATGAAAAGCTGGATTGGTCGTGAAGCAATGTACATACAACAAGTCGCTTGCATTACCGATCTTTCCTTGGAAAATAAAATATCCTAGCAGGTGAGAATTGTACATATCTAATTTAAGCATGGCATTCTAGTAGTTATGTTCTTTCTCTTTTTCGTGTTAATCGTTTCTTTTGTTTCTGTAGTTTTGCATTTCCTTTTTCCCTCAAGGATATTGTGTTAGAGGTAGTAAGACGGGAATCACCTTCACACAATCACAGAACCCTTCGATGGTACTAGCGAGAAGGAACCCTTTCGACAGAGCACAACTTAAAAGCACTTGTGAGATGCCAATGAACTTCTTTTTGATTTATGAAATTGTTTAAAAGATGCTGTTTTTTCTCACTGGACTCGTGGTTGCAGGATGCAGAAGCCTTGCAGATACGAAGCATGCCTCGTTCCTGAACAAGTATTCAGCATGTCTGCTGTCTTGATGAACAAGTTCGGAAGCATTGGCTTCTGCTGGTAGCCCACCAAGCTCCATGGAATTCTTTGCACTTCCTGCACTGAAAATCCTGTTCCAACTTTTTATATGTTCGTTCTGAAGTTGCGATGTATTGCATATCAAAATGGATTTTGCACGTCATCAAATGTAGAGTTTCGGAAGATGTCTTTATCGATATTATTGAGGTAACACACCATGTGGAAAACTCCCATACACCCGATATGGCCTTGATATTATGGTGTTGAGCTGCTTTCTCTCGCTGCCGGCAGCATAAAGTGTACTGTATTTGAATAAAAGGTGTGAAATATTTCTGGGATAGTTTTGCGGCAATCTCTTGTTGAAAAGATAAATTTAATTTAATAAATAACTTTTGGAAGGATTCATGAATATGTGAAGGGTCACATTGAGAGTGGTGATTCATGTATATGTATCTAAGTAGTTCATATCTTTTGGGTTTTCTATGTGCATTTAAGTGGTTTATGCCTTTTGGGTTTTCTATGTGCATTTAAGTGGTTCATGTACTTAGGTTTATTCATGTACCTAGAAGTCTTATAAATATCATGTAAGTCTTATAGTTTTGTAAGTAAGGCAAGAGCCAAAGTGAATAAAAAAAATCTGAAGTATTCTTCCTCTCCATTCTTTTCTCTCTAATCTCTCTTCCTATATTTCCAACGTATCTTTCAACCTGAGCCTGAGTCCTGCCACTTTAGATTGTTTTTTCTTTTTGTGTGTTTGTGTGTGTGTTTTGGCTAAGCTTCATCTGTACCTTTGTTTCCCCGGTTAACATTTGGATGCAGGCGGTTTGGGTTGATGCAAGATTCAGCTTGGACCCAAAATAGTACGCGAAATATTCTTTGAAGTATATGATTTATATCACAAACCCGATGGGTTGATGGAGCCGGTTAGACTGAAAATGGATCAAATATAGATAGGATACTAATAAAAAATTTTCCTCCCAAATTCTTGAGTAGAAGTCTAACATAAGAAAAGACGCAGGTGATTTCTGGCACCAGATCAGGTTTCTGGCACCTATAAATCCCTAGTAGCGCCGTCTTTCTTGATGGCTTGAAATTAGCAAACATCAACACCCTCTAATTCAATGTCTGTTTAGGATAACATGCTCTCTCATTTTTAACATCAAATATAATCTGATTGTCGATCAAATTAAAATAGCCTGATTTCTCCCCTTAACCTGGAATGGGTAAGATTAAGTCTGGAAATCACTTTTGGCGGAAGAAACTAAATAAACTTTGCTAAAAAAATTCCAAGTACGAAGCATCAGACAGTAATATAAAATATTACTGTTAGCAAATGTTGTTTGAGAGCCAGACCCTCCCCACACGTTGCACATGTGCTCTGGATGTACCTGGAGAAAACCGAATTTTACTAATCGAAGTATTGGAAGCAGAGAGGTTCGGGTGCTTCAAAAGTACCATAGAAATTGCATTATTAAGAGAAGTCTTGAAAGGTTAAGCATCAAGTGAAGAGCATTCAATATTTATAACCAGTGACGTTGGTGGAGGGAGTGCAAGCTAAGCTTATCAGTGATTTCTGTGGCATTCATGGTATTAGGAAGATCTTGCTTGTTCGCAAAGACCAGCAGCACTGTCCTCTGGATCCTTGGTCGTTTTCGCCCTGCGGTTCTCCTCCGTCGCCGCTTTTCTTGCCATTCCAGTGCTTCCATCTCCCATCCTTCAGGCCTCCCAGGTGTTCGACACTATTACCGATGGAATGTGGTAGTTCGACTGAAGGCAAGCTAGGGGAATGTTGTAGACTGAAGCAATCACCTAATTCACTAAAATCTCAAGCACATCGCGAACTGGGTCCCGAAAGATCCAGCTTCTTGCACAATTTGGTCTGATATTATTCTCTCGAAAGAAATGTGGTCTAATACTAAAAGATCGGATCAAAATTGTTATTTGAGAATGCATTCAAATCATTTGGTCTTAAGTACCAAAAAAAATATTTTGGTCTGATACTATATAGGTGTTGCTTTAGAGTCCACGTGATTCTTCTACAACTACAGTAGTCCTTTAGGCCTGACCAAGACTATTTGTCCTTCCAGTCATGGGCTGTCTCGATCGAACAATTTGACCCAGACATTCATTGGTTCTCTTCCTTCCCACCATCCGTCAACCAGTGTCTCGTCTTTGTCGAAGTTCAAGTGAAAATATGGCGTTGAACCTGGATGCCTTTGTGTGAGATGCTTTTAACCTATGCAAAGGAAGAGGCTCTCAAGATCTTGGGTGTGCCCGATGAAATCAAGAAGCTTCATGGGAGTCTTGAACTGATGGTTCCCATCTTCCTTGTGAGAAGCCCAGCTTTTTGCTAGGAGTGGACACAGGATTATTTACCTGGGGGACTGATATAGAATTTTAAAATTATCGACATCTTTTTAAAATGCACAAAAGTATAATTAGACTTGTGCTTTGCAATAAGTAAAGAAGCTATAACACTTCACTGGATGCATTGCCAATAAAGGTCATTTTTACTTTTAAGAAAAAAAGGGGCCTTGTTATTAGAGTGACTTATTTTTATATGTAAATAGAGAAAGAGACAAGATGTGAAATAGATTTTGGAGCTAGATGATTAAAATAATAAAGAGCTTAATGGAAAGACCAATTCATTTGAAGACTTGGCAATATAACCAAGATCGATAACTGAAATTTTACTAGCCACTAACAGAAAATATTGGCATAGGGTTTGGGGTTTATTTAAAATGCTAAGTAATAAAATATGGAACATTTGCAAGGTTAGAAAAGCATGGCCGATGAACTTTTAATGAGTTATAAATCAAAACTAAGAGAGCATCTAATAATGTATAAAAATATTTTGAACCTAAGAAATATTAATGAATTAAATCTGAAATTAGAAGGAAAAACAAAAGAAACTAGAAGAGTAAGAGCCATACCTATATTATAATACCCCCTCTTAAAATAAATAAATTTTAGTGATTTTTAATTCTATAAAGTCTCTTATTTTTTAAGAAAAAATATACATTGGAGACTTCCTTCTTTTTCATGCACGAGTCATATGGAAGTTCGTACGTGCCAAAGAATCAATTCGAAGAAGTTTCAGTCATGCCACTGAGGTTTTTTTTTGCTTTTGCTAAGACTAGCGTTTCACATTGGGTCCGAGCCACAATCCTTTTAAAACCCAGCTAAATTGGGCTCAGGCTGGGCTTGGTCCGAGCCACAGTCCCTTTTAAACCTAACTAATTTAGGCTCGGAACGGGACTTGGGCCGAGTCAAAGAAAAAGGATATTTTGGGCTACGGACCTGATTGTAAACCCATTATCTAAGTTATTGGACCTGAATATGAACAAGCCCAGTAACTAAATCAGGCCAGGGCCCTGTTCTAGAAATTTAATCAAGTTTTGGGCTTAAATACAAATGGGCTCTGTAACTGAATCAGGCCAGACGCCTGATCTAGAATGTAATCAAACTTTAGGTCTGAATACAGATGAGCCCAGACCTGAACCAGGAGTTGGCTTAGACCTGAACCAAACATTGGGTCAGACTTGAACTAGAAATTTGATTAGACATGAACCAGAAATTGGATCAGACCTGAACTAGACATTGGATTAGACCTAAACCAGAAATTTGATTAGACGTGAACCAGAAATTGGGTCAGACCTGAACCAGACATTGGGTTAGACCTAAATCAGAAATTTGATTAGACCTGAACCAAAAATTGGGTCAGACCTGAACCAGAAATTTGGTGAGACCTGAATCAGAAACTTGATTAGACCTGAACCAGAAATTGAGTCAGACCTGAACCTGGAATTTAATTAGACCTGACCCAAAAATTGAATCAGGCTAGGGGCTTGAAAATGAAATTGAGTCCCATGGATGGGCTATAAATAGGTCAATTAAGAAAAGAGTGTAAATAAATAAAATTTGAATGTGCAAGTAACAAATAATTTGATGATATTGCTAGGTATTGGGAATTTGTCATCTGAACCTAGGACTTTGTGAGCAAATTAAGGTAGGTGACCTTGATATAATCTTATTATTTTCAAATAAATAAAATTAATTGCATATGAAATTATATATTACTGTTATATTTCTGAAAATTAGGATCAAGCATGTGTAGCAAGTGTTGAATGATTTTAGATAAATGTCCTTCATCAGGATTATTATATTGTGTACACATATTTTATGATAATGTAGAAAGATGCATGGAAAAATAATATTTGCACCATGATCATGAATTTATACAATATAATGCTATTATTCATATTCATTTTAATTATAAAGTATGATTTATGAAAAGTATGAATGATTTTATAAACTCTTAGATTGCTATGTACGACCCTCGTCAGTGGGTATACTAACTCGGCATACGACCCTCGCCAGTAAGTATAATAGCTTGGTGTAGACCCTACAAATGGAGAATAATAGTTGGCAAACATTACGACCCTCGCTAGTAGGTATAATTCCTCGGCATACGGCCCTCGCCAGCAGGTATAATAGCTTGGTGTAGACCCTATCAAGAGGGAATAATAGTTGGCAAAAATTATGACCCTCGCCAGCAGGTATAATAGCTTGGTGTAGACCCTATCAAGGGAGAATAAAGCAGGTATAATAGTGACCATAGCTTCAATCCCCATCTGAGAGTACGGATTTTAAAGCATGAATAATGGAAAGAATTTTATATGACGCATATTCATAGTATGAACTTGCATAATTGGGCATTCATCATTTATGACTGAAATGAATATATGCTATATGAAATACTTACTTTGTTATAATTATTAATTTCTTAAATTAATGCACGGGCATGAAATACATTATATTTGATCTGGTAAGATTATGCATGGTTACTTACTGAGCCGTATAGCTCACACTACTTTATTCATTTTTTTCAGATAATTAAGATTGCTAGGATCAAGGAGCTTGATATACTTTAGGGTTTGGAAAAATTGAATATTAAATGTTAAAATTTTAGAAGCTCAAACCGTTCCATTATGATGAAACTAGTTATGACATTTGTAAATAAAATTATTCATTTTTGTTATGAAATTTTAAGTGGCTTCGTATTATTATATGTATATGTTTGCAATAGCTCGACCGTGTTATGATCCAGATTCGAGGCGTGACATCTCTAACTCGACTTTGAATCCAATCAATCACCGTCCCCGAGTCACCCACCACCAAGATCGCGTCGGCCCTCAAAGTGCGCCTCGCATGGTTGAGGTCTGCTCTGGCAGCCCTCAGTTCCACTCCAAGCACTGAGCAGGTGAAGATCTAGCGCCTAGCCACAGCAACCAGTTTGGAATCCAGACCTATGATAACAAAGCCCGCTCCTTTTGTCCTATCACCATCTTACACATATTCATCAAAGTTCATCTTGAGGAAAATTGGGGCTTCTAGGTGATAACACCGTCCGAGACGCTACAGAAGCAAAAGTAGAGTTTCAAATGCCTCGGGCTATCAAGAGGGACGTTTCTTACTTCACATATCTCCAGCAGCCTTTGACCCTTTCATCCGAGAAGATAGCCTGCCACCACACTTCTTCTAGTGCCCCTGAAGGATCTGGCTTAAAGAGTTCTTCTAAGAAAACAAATAAACTCTTATTAACAAAAAAAAAAGAATCAACCAATGAGATTATGATCATCGACAGTCTTTTCCCCTTTGCTAGTTTCTAATCCTTAATGTGGGACGCAGAGGATATTCTTAGCAAACTATACACAGCAGTGGGGATCCTGAGGTTGTAATTGAGTAATAATTGTGTTTAATCACTTCAAAGCCAAAGCTTTTTTTTTTTTCGCACCACACAGCAGAGTTAAACTATGGGCTTAAAATTGTTCCACGACGCAACTACCAGAATGGTACGTGGTATAAGTCCAAGGTGGTGTCTTGATGGTAAATGTTCAGGAACGGAGTCCAAAGCGATTACCATCCTAAGGATTGCTAGCGTTTATTTCAACATCAAATATCAAATCTGCACAAGAAAAGGCATGTTCTAATCGCACAAAGTGAACCATCTTCATTAGTGCCTGAAGTCAAAGTAAATGATTTGGGGCCGCTGCTGCATGAGCTCTATTAAGCATATGAATCACATATTTGAACGGCTCAATTATAGCTTTGCAAGAAAGTTAATGCCATGATACACTGGAAAATGTCGTGTTCTCTTTGGGCATTCTTTCCTCCTTTCTTTGTTTTTAAAAGAAATCTTCAAATGAAATTAAAATATGTGATTCATATGCTTAATAGGTCCCGAGCCCAATTGGGGCGGCCCGATTACCTATTGGACCAAAAATAGGTCCGGCCCGAATACAATTGAAGTTGATATTTCATGGTATTGCTTCACAAGTCAATGAGTTAGTTAAAACTTAGGCTTTCTCCTATGACATAAGTAAATGATAGATGATATATTATACTCAATAAGACCTATTTTAATTAGTCATTTACTTCCTCATTATTCTCTTTAAATAATAACAAACAAAAATAAATTAATTTGGGCCCCGTTCCTGGCCTTCTTCGTTCTCGGACTCGGACTGGGCCAATAACGTACCTGAGCCTAGCCCGAAAAATAAATGGGCTCTACATTTAAGCCCAAACTCGGTCCGAATTCTTTTGGCTCTAGCTCGAAGCCCAGCTCGAGCCCATTTCCAGCCTTAATTGACTTGGTCAATTAGAGTGATGGGGCAATTAACAGTATTATGAAGTCCACTTACCATGGTTGAGTTAATCCCAAGCCCTTTATCCTAACCTTTAAATTCTAATGTTTTTATTTTAGCATCCTCTGCATGAACTGCTGCATCAAACTCTGGAATATATGGGATATTTGTCAACTGTCTGACATTAAATATGCAAGTAGACTTTGTATGATTTCAATTCATGTTACAATGAGATGTTAGAAATTAGATATGAAGCGCATGAAGCTGACATGCCTGATGATGAAGGTTATGGCCACTCTCTTTACTCGTAGCAACAAATATACTCACTTCTTTTTTTTGATATTGTTGTTTTCTGTGTACAGGGGAAAGAATGTGAGTATAGAGAACAGGCATCAAGGATTTACCCATGTCTTTGAATCAACTTTCGAAAGTGTGGAAGGCATGGCTGAATACCTTCCACACCCGGTCCTTGTTGTCGACTACTAGGGCTGGAAGTGGGCCGGGCCAAACCCCTACCCAAGCCCGGCCCGAAAATTATTTCCGGGCTTCGGGCCGGGCCGGGGCCCGAACAAT
>JAOXJJ010000423.1:22460-34015 GCA_025769935.1 Phoenix roebelenii | reverse complement strand
TCACCAACAACCCTTAACCCCTTGATTCAATCCCTTGATTGAATCAAGTTACAAGATGTCAAAATAGGAGTTTAAAACAAATACAAACTTCTCAAACAAGCAGATATAATAATATAAGCAATTAGAGTAAAGAGAGAAAGCCCTCAAACAAGTTTTGCAGATGAAAGAACTCGGCTTCTTCTCTACTTAACCCTCTTCTGATTTCGTACGAGGTAGAGGATCACTAAGGCAGCATACAGTTGGAGAGAAAGCTTTGGGATTCACTTAGATGCTCTTCTTCTCTCTCTTTTGCTTTGAATGACCCTTTTGTGCTTTTGGGAGGTTTCTCTTAAAATCTCTTTGAAATCTCTTCCCTATGTGTTCTCTTCCACTTTCTTACTTCTCCCCTAGCTCTTCCCTTGATTTTATAGCTTTGGATGGAGTGGAAACTAAGATCTAGCCATTAGAGACAAAAATAGAGTCGTTGGAGTCAGAAAAAACTAGCCGTTATGCATCCCAGTCGCAGTGGAGTCGTCTCGCCCATCCAGGAGTCGGCTCGGCTGAAATGGGAGACGTCTCGTATGATTATGGAGTCGGCTCTGGTTCGGGATCCCTCTGACAGATTATCGGTCGATTTTTGTTGGAGTCGTCTCTCATCTTAGTCCGTCGAAAATGAGTTTTCTGCCTTGTCTGAGAGAGTCGACTCATAATAGTTAGGAGTCGACTTGCGCTTCGTCCGAAGGATGGGAGATGCCTCGTGCTTGACTCGAGTCAACTCGTGCTTTGCGACCTGAAATACCACTTTTTGTCTCTCTGAGAGAGTCGTCTCCTAGCGGTTGGGAGTCGTCTCATGCTTTGTAGAGATGGCTCGAGGGTGTGCCCAAATGCCATGCTTGTGCCGGAGTCGACTCGTACTTTCTGGAAGTCGACTCAAGGACTGTTCTTTTGAATTTTTCTTGAAATTTGCTCCTCCAACTTGAATCCTTTGAACTTGATCCTTGGGCTAATGAAGTGTGGCTTTCTTCCAACTTTTCTTGAGAGCTTTAGAGGCCTTCTTGTATTTTTTCAACTTGCTATGTTTCTTGCAAAACAAATTATCTTTCTTCTTGCAACACAAACATTAGTAACTATACTTCAAGATTTTGTGATCATCAAAATCAATCTTTGGGTCAGCACATTCCCTACGACCCTTTGCAAAGTGGCTTGATTTTGGTTCTTTAGGCTTGAGCCCGAATCCATCTACTCCTTCGATCAGCTCACCCGCCTCTTCATGGCACACTTCATCTCCAATCGAAGACGACGTCGCGGCTCGGACGCACTGCTTGACATCAAGCAGGGGGAGAGGGAATCCCTCAGCGAATATGCCACCCACTTCAATGCAGCGACATTGGAGGTCTGCAACATGGACCACTCAGTAGCGATGTTTGCAATGAAGAGTGGCCTGGAGTTGTTGATTTTTCTCTTCTTCCTAAATAAGCACTTCTCCGACGACTTCACCAAAATGTTGGCACGAGCCAACAAATATGCCCACACTAAAAAAGCTATGGCTTCCCACCGCGAGTTTGCCGGCAAGAAACCCTCCTAGGGAAGCAAGAGGGGACACAAGGAGTGAAGAGAGCCGAGGAGTATCTTACTTTGGTGTAGGAGGGGCCTACGACAGTCCAAGAGCCCTTCTCGAATGTTTGAGAGGTATTCCCCTCTCACTGCCCCGAGGTCCCAGATCCTTATGGAGATTGAGGGTCGAGGCTACCTGAGCCCTCTGCATCCGATAAAGGGCCCAGTGTCCAAGAGGGGCTAGACGAAGTACTATTACTTCTACTAGGACCACAACTACGACATCGAGGAGTGTGCTAAGCACAAGGATGAAATTGAAACACTCATCCAGAGTGCGGGCGGCTAGACCGGTATGTGCACGCCTAGCGGGACCAAGGAGCATCTACCCCGACCTCTGATTCACCACCCCCAGAACAAATCGACAATCGCCTGATGGCCGACGTTATCAACAACGTTATCAACACCATTGCTGGCAGTGCTTGGGCGACCGAACGCCTTAATAGGAAGACCACAAAGTGGCCACAAGTCATGTGCATGGATGGATCATTGAGTCCGGGGGGCAGCAGTATCAGTCCCATGCTTACTGACCCTAGCAAAGTAATCACGGAGTGCGCCCTTTGGTATGAATTCTCCACCTCGAGTAACATGTTAGTTATTGAAGCTAGATAACCTCTACATCCTTTCTTTAACATTCGCCCAGCTTGCAAAGCTAAGATGATATGTGGAGGGGTAATTCCCTAATTCTCCATGAAACTAAATTCTGATTCACTAGGTATCTGAAAGTTTACACGATCCTATAACAATCTACAAAGGCATGATAAGCAACAAGCCAATTCATCCTTAAGATGACATCAAAATCCCACATATCAAGTATGGCCATATCAGCAAGCAGCTCCCTACCTCCTATTCTGACTCTACATGACTTGCATGTAATATCAGTGCTCAACATGCCTCCTACTGGTGTCTCAATATATAACTTAGTTGTCATAGGTTCACAAAACATATCATGTTTTTTGATGAAGGCGGAGGATATGAATGAATGTGTGGCACCAGGATCAAATAAGGCATAAGCATAAATGTCAGATATAGGAATAATACTTGCCACCACTACATTAGAAGCTAGTGCATCTTGCTGTGTAAGCGCATAAACTCTTCATTGAGCTTCTGGCTTCCTTTCTTATCCTGAAGAGATTTATTCTCGTTTCTTTGTGGGCAGTCTACTATTCTATGACCTTTTTGACTGCAGCGAAAACAAGAACCAGTAATCTAGGGACATTTTGTAACTTCATGAACTCGACCACATCTTGAACATATCCCACTCTCAATTTCGCGGTTTATATCACTGTCTGGCTTCTTAGCTATATCCTTATAATTCTTAATCCGTCCCTTAGATTCACCAAATTTGTTTCTTTTCTTTTGATTTATTTTTCTTTCAGCAAAAGCTTCGTTGACTTTCTTTCAATTATTAATATTTTATTCACCATAACTGCATAGGTAGTTAACTCATAGGGTACCACTTGCCTTCTAATTTTAGTCTTCAATCTCATCTCGAATTTGTGCACTCGATGTTGCTCATCCTCAACCAATCTTGGAATAAATTTGGCTAATTCTGTAAATTTAGCTTTATATTCGGCCACTACTATATATTTTTGCTTCAAGTGAATAAATTCTTGCTCTTTCTCCATCCTTACACTCCGAGGAAAGTATTTATCATTGAATGCTCTTTGAAATCTATCCCGGATGAGAGGTTCCTCATCTTTCCCAAATTTACATTCTAGCATCCACCACTAGTTGAATCCTTTGTCTTGCAACATGTATGATGCATACAAAATTTTTTCATTGTCCTGTCATTTTTGAATAGCGAATGCTTTCTCCATCTCTGTAAGCCAATTGTCAACTTTCAAAGGTTTTGTAGTCCCCTTGAAAGCTAGAGGAACCAGCTTCTTGAACTCAGCTATATTACTATGCTGCTTGTATTACTCCCCCTGTCTTTATTGTTGGTGTGCATGGTGTAACGACATTTGCTATTGTTGCACCTATTGTTGTTGGAGCAACTGCAGCTGCACCTGCTTTGCATTTGCATCATACCAACTAAGGTATGCATAATGTGGCTTAAGTCCAATTATTGTTGCCGTGTCTGAATATCTCTAGCAAGATCAACAACTCCCTCCTACCGAGGGGTGTGTCGCTATCTTGCTGGTTTAGTGCCTTATCAGTAGCACCAAGAGTAGTATTTCTTATCCAACATGGAGGCATCCTGACCTATATCCATCAGATAGCAGTATACCCATAAAAAGCTTACCAATTAATTTTAATTTTTTAGAATAGCTTATCACAATCATCATAAACTATCCCAATGTCCTTAGTGTCTACCCACTTACATTCATGTTTTGTTTCATTCTATAACTTATGATTCATCCACTTATGCTCTGATACCATAATAATTATCATGCCTCCGACTTGAGATCGCGAGCTAGATATCGCATCAACCGCCGCATACTCATAGAAAATTTTTTCCACAAGCTTGCAAAGTATCTCAAAATGATATTATAAATAAGTAGCAGAATAATTTAACTAATAATGTGCCAACTTTATTTTATTAACTAACCCATCTTACAATATCTCACAATTCTAACATTAGACTACGGTAAAACATCAATTTAAATAAACTCTAATTTAAGATAACTTATGCCATAGTTTTTCTAGTCGCTCCCTCATATTGAAAAATCTGGTAGGCTAGTTCTCTGAATCTGAAAAAAAATAAGAAATCATATAATGAGTTAGACATTCCAATAAGCAATAATCACTTTAGCTAAACAAATCATGCAATCAAATAAATAATAATTTACAAAAAATAAGCGTATATGCAGTACTAATATATGAATCAAATTATTATTAAACTATTAAATTCTGTTCATGGATTCAAATTCTTTCAAATATTCAATTCATCTTATTTTTCCTGAGCTATGACCATATCATCCTGTGGCAGGATCATAACACCGACTAATCTTCTTACAGTGAGTTATTCATCATCTTGCAACAAAATCCTTCAAGATTGCTGGCTAGTAGCGGTATGCCACTAATTATCTTGGACACAACCTTAAGGACAAATTATGTACCAACATATTAGCCCCTATTGGCGGGGTTCTCAATATAGCTAGGTTGAAATTCAAATAGTTCTAGATTTTATATTTCAGTTCTAAAATTATAAGGTGTCAAAATTAATCAATCAAATCTATAATAAGATCATATATTATCCTAATATTCTAAAATAACATATTCTGTAATAATATACTATCCATCAAATTCATGCATTATGAATAATATCATTCAAAAGTCATGTATATAATAATTTAATAATTACTCATAAATTAAAAAAATGAAATATTACTTACCTTGTGAACACAATCCAACTAATAGATCCAATGAATCGCAAAAATTCTTCTCAGAGCCTAATATTCAAAAATTAATTTTTTTTAAATTTTATCACAATCATAAAAACAAACTTAAATTCTAACACCCTCATAGGGCTGACTAAGCAGGAGTGTCCGACACTCTAGTTAGGCCGATCAAAGTAAAATTCATCGAATCATACTTGAACTAGGGCACCGATGATTCAACACACATTGAGGCGATCAAATCTAGCAATATTTGGCAGGGGCCAAGGTGAGGGCTAACATGCTGCTCAATGACCCTGGATCAGTACCATTGACCAGGTCAATTCAAAATCGCTGTGAAGAGTCCCTACTGAATCCAACTATCTTAGAGAGAGTAGAGAGAAAAAGTTCAAGTAGAGAGAGAAATAAGAGAGAAAAGAGAAAGAGACAAGAGAGAGAAGGAAGAGAGAGAGAAGAGAGAGACTCTCTCTTCTTATTCCTCAGAATAGGGGGGGTCCATCTCCTCCTTTTCTCTACGATCAAATCCAAGGGTTGTTTTTCGGTGATTCACGATCCCAAAACGAGGTGAATCCATGCTACAACATTAGGAGAGAGAGAAGAAGAAGAAGAAGGGGAGTACATACCTCGGTCCGGTGAGGGGTTCCAGCGGCTTCTTCCGACGACAAATTGAGGAAGAAGATTAGTGGAAAAGCTTGGGATCGGTGGCTCAATCTCGGGTGAACTCAAGGGAGAAGGAAGAGGATTTTTAAATAGCCAATTCCGGCCTTATTTGGCTGGTCTCCAAATTGCGATCGGGGAGAAAGAAGACTCCAATCAGAGTCCTCCTCCCGATTGCCCTCACGTGTGTCGTACATGCAGCCCAAGGCCAAATGGCTGGGCCAGTCAAGTGGACCGGGCTCGGTCCTAGAATTTTGTATTCACCTTCTCCTCCTCCTCCTCCTCAAATCTATCCTACTCCCCTGAAATTCTATGGTTTTCGATTGGAAGGCAGAAGCCAACAACTCCTCCGCCTCCTCCTCTTCCTGCATCACCATCAACCACAAGACTGTCAAGGCCTAGATTTGGGACACCGCTGACCAAGAACGGTAGGCCCATCCTTTTTCTATCTTTTTTTCTTATTTTTTTCTTGGGAAATTAAGGAAAAAAATCTTAAGAGCCCGCAAAAAGAAAATCTTAGAGCAAAAAAATGTCATCCCTTTTGTTTTAGATGAGTGCTAATCCCCTATTCCTGTCTATTTTTTGGCCTAATTTATTCACAGGTGGATTCATTGGGTTGCCAAGAAGGGTTTTGAGCACCTCTTGTTTTCTACTTCAAATTTTAGCTTTCATCTAAAATTTCAGGTATGTATTTCTTTCATCTAAAATTTCAGCTTTCATGTTTCCTTTGTTTTATATCTCATCTAGCACGTGTAATCCACTTAATCTTAGTCATCCTTAAATATATCCTTTGTCTACCCATATTCCATTGTTAGGTAAGTGGATATCTAAATATATTTATACATAACGTATTGAAAGAATTGGACTCAAGGAAATTTTGTCATGTTCCTCTGGCAAATATATGGATTCTTTTAATTTTCTGTGGGTGTCTCCTGTAAACCTCGTATTCGCCTTGCAGATGAAATTCAAAATCTGCCAGAAAGGTATTTGATTAACTTGAGTAGGCCTGCTCTTCAACCTTGATTGTGTTACCATAGCAATTCAAAGGAGCCAAAGGTAAACCCAATAAGGGTGGTGGAACGATGTTTCAAACTACCCTTTCATGTCATGCTACTTAATAAAATTGTGGTATGGATATTGAGCTGCTGAGCTACACATTGCTTATTCATGGTTATTATGTTTGTTCGGGGGTCATAAGAGCTATTCATTCTTGGTTAATTGAACCTTTTATGAATCCATCACTGATTGATTGAATGGTTCACTTAGTGTTCATTTTCGGTAACCATCAACTAATGCCAATTGCTCTATTTAGTGTTCTTTTTCTGTAACCATCAACTAATGCCAGCCGCTCTATCATTATGAACCACCAAACATATTAAAGCTGTTATGTGCTTATTTTTGAAGTGCCATGAAGGTGGGCAATAATATTTCTAACTGTTGATTATTTTCCAAGCACAATAAATTGGCTGCAATTAGATTAAAACACCTTTGAGTTGCCTGAAATGCACCATTTTTTATTAGAGATTGTTTTATCATGATAGTTGTAGTTTTAAAAAAAATATATGTCCGGCCTTTCTTTGAAGTCATTCAAGTTCGTTTGGCATATTTTTTATGTAGAGAATGTGTATCAATTTTGTAGTTTTATCTCCTACAGACACATCCTATTTGAGAAAAATTATGTATGACATATCAAATATGTCTTATTAACCTATAGCATTTTTAGGCAAGTCGCGATTTCAATTATTATTCTTATACGCTGGACAAAAGTTGGATAAATAACAGAGATCTAACAAAGATTATTTGGATGAAGTTCATAATTTTATTAAATTTGCTATCGAGGAAGCATCCTAAGAATGGCAAGATTCTATGTCCATAGTGAAGATGCATATATTGTTCCTTACTAGCTTCAAAAAATGTTGAAGAATATTTAGTATGGAATGGTTTTATAAAGAATTATACTAAGTGGATATTTCATGAAGAATCTATGCTACCGCCTCTATATAATCAACCTTCTTATACAGAAAACGTTTCTAGTTTTGGGTCCAGTAACATGCAAAAAGATCTATTTTTACATTGGTGCCCATTTTTACAACGCTATATAGCACAGGCAATTATTTTAAAATTATGTCGGAGATGACAAGCTTTTCTATAGTGTGAAATGCGTCTTAGAAAATGTACATATTGCACATGTTTTCCATGCTTTCTTCGCAGCTGATGTTGAATGGTATGGAACTTATGATATGATGGTAAGAGTGTGATACTATATATAGCATATATTAACCTACGCAGTGCTTTTATGCCTGCACATTTGTCCAAGCTGCTCGAGTATTAGCATCAATATCAAGTATCCAAATCAGTAAAAGGAAGCAAATTATTTGTCTCAAAAAACATAATATATATATATATATATATATGTACTACGTTTACATATCTATATTTTGTATATATGTATATAAATGTGTGTATGTATGTATGTGTATGTATATATCTATATATATAAATATATATATATATAGAGAGAGAGAGAGCCATATTCTAATGTCCAAATCTTAAAGGTGAGGCACAGACATCTCCAATCCTGGGCGTTTAATCTCCAACTCCCCTTGATCCCCAAAGGCAAATGATAAAATGAGATCTCCACCAGGACCACTACCTAATTTAACTCCACCTTCCATTTTGACCAAAAAAATCACAGCTTCCGGTACTTCGCATCTCACGTGCCAACATCCAATGTGGCACCTTTTGTCTTCCCTGGGGTGCAAACCCACTTCTCAAGTCCCAGAGGCCAGTTGATGGGCCTAGAACATCTAAAGGCCGATCAAAGCCCATTATGCTCAAAACTACTTCCAACCCGAGCAGCCCACGCTGCTAGTCCGGCTTGAGAAGTTTGAACTGTTTTGGTCCCCCAAGATCCTTCTACCGGCGAGTCATCCAATCTCCACCGTCTGATCAGTCTCCCATGCATGTATCAAAGACCCACTCACATCCCGACAAGATGAGATACTCCACGTACCACCATCAAAACCAACACGTGGCATTTTCGTTCGAATTCGAACCGCCTACGTGACTCGCTCAACTCACGCAACGTGGCAGCCATGCACGTCGCCTCGCACAACTCCCCACGTAGCCTCTCCGGGTTCTAATCGCTTCCCATTCATATAAACCCTCGTCCCACCCCATACCTCTCTCCGAGTTATTTAAGGCAGAAAGAGAGTGAGAAGAAGATGGGAAAGATGACATCCACTTTGCTAGCGGCGATCTTTTTGTGGTCCCTCGTGACCATTAATGGCGAGGGGTTTCCAAGGTTTGGTCGGCTGGTGCCCATGGAGAGCAGGAGGACTTTGGTGACAACTGATTCTGGGCTGATCACGGCCGTTGATGTGCATGATGGGTACAGGGGGCTTTTCCACCTTCAGTTCATCACCATGGAGCCCAGCTCGCTCTTCCTCCCTGTGCTTCTCCACACTGATATGTTGTTTTACGTGCAAACAGGCCAGTATTCTTACATAATTTTAAGCTGGAGGTGAACAATTTGTGAAATGGTGGGGATTGAACGACATTATAGTACTAGGAACTTAATTAGTGGCTGATCCACATGAGGTAGATAGATTTTGAAATTATCATTAAAAAAATATTTTTTAGTTTTTAAGTAATTGTTTTTGTTCCCTGTAGCTCAAATATCATTTTTTATTTTTAAAAAAAACCTTTATGTGGTGATTAATAAGATGTATGATCATGGATATATATATGCCGCAGGGAGTGGAACGGTGAGTTACACAACTGAGGATGGCACCACCCGTGTCGATGTGGAGCGTGGTGATATCTATAGACTCGAAGAGGGCACCGTTTTCTATGTGAGGAGCCACCCCAGTCCGATGAGAGAGAAGCTAAGAATTAATGCCATCTTTGACACCAATAATATGGAAAACCCCTCGGTATAGTTCCTAACCTTCAAGGAAGGCAGGCATGCGTGATGATTGCATGCCTTTCCTTAGGGTTGTTTATGTACAAGGATGATGGATAGAGTGTTGGCTTTCCATGCAGGAATCCTTTGTTGGGGCTTACTCAAATATTAGTGACTTGGTTCGAGGCTTTGATGAGAAAGTTCTCGAGATGGGTTTTGGGGTAAGAGATTCTACTAAGTTAAATTTTCTTCTTACAGATCTCTTTAATAAGAAATGAAGGATGTATTTAGCTAGCCCATAAAGGTGTATTCTTTTTCTATTCTAACTTTTATGTTGTTCTACAGTCCCTTGATTCTGATAGCCACTTGATGTCTGTGATAATACTTTGTGGTTGTGGAGCACATTCGGTCTTGGGTCGATAATTTGCTGAAATTTTTGTTTGGCAAGGTTTCCAAGGAAATCATTCGCAGCATCGAAGGGGTTAAGCCTCCATCAATTATACCATTCACACCTAAGAAGAATGAGAGTAAAAAGCATAACTGGAAAGAAGGAATATTCGAAGCTCTTCTAGGAAGTCCAACTGACATCATAAATAAGAAGAAGAAGAAGACAAAAACTAAGACCTTCAACATTTACAGCACCTCGCCTGATGTGGAGAACTGCAATGGATGGAGCATTGCGGTGACTAAAAAAGAATTTCGATCTCTCAAGGGCTCACACTTTGGGGTGTTCATGGTGAACTTGACCGAGGTAAGCAGTCTTCGACATTCCTAGCGCTGTGTGTTTCTTAAAATCTTATACTACATACAAGCATACAAGCATGCTTTCAATATGCTGCACTAAGTAAAGGTTTTAATGCTTGAAGGGTTCTATGATGGGGCCTCACTGGAATCCCACGGCAACGGAGATCGCTGTAGTGATCGAAGGGCAAGGTATGGTGCAAGTTGTTTGCCCCAGCAAACCTTCAGGTGAGGGTGGGGATACTTTCAGATGCCAAAACACACAGTTTAGAGTTGAAGAAGGGGATCTCTTTGTTGTGCCGAGGTCTCATCCAATGGTGCAAATATCATTCAACAATAATTCGTTCGTCTTTGTGGGGTTCAGCACCATGGTTAAAAAGAACCATCCTCAATTCTTGGTGGGAGAGAGGTCAGTGCTTCAAACAATTGAGAGGGGGATCTTGGAAGTGTCCTTTAATTCTTCAAATACGACGATTGAAACTTTGTTAACATCTCAACGCGAGTCAATAATGCTTTCTTGTACTTCATGTGCTGAGGAACTAGAGAGAAAAGTGGAGGAAGAGATTGAGAGGCAAAAGAAAGAAGAAGAAGAATCAAGAAAGAGGGAAGAAGCCAGGAAGAGGGAAGAGAAGGAAGCCAGGGAGAGAGAGGAAGAAGAGGAGGCTAGAAGGGAGGAGGAGGAAGCTAGAAGGAGAGAGGAAGAAGAGGCCAGGAAGAGGGAAGAGGAGGAAGCTAGGAAGAGGGAGGAAGAGGAGGCCAAGAAGAGGGAAGAGGAGGAAGCTAGGAAGAGGGAGGAAGAGGAGGCCAAGAAGAGGGAAGAGGAGGAAGCTAGGAGGAGAGAGGAAGAGGAGGCTAGAAGGGAGGAGGAGGAAGCTAGGAGGAGGGAGGAAGAAGAGGCCAAGAAGAGGGAAGAGGAGGAAGCTAGGAGGAGAGAGGAAGAGGAGGCTACAAGGGAGCAGGAGGAAGCTAGGAGGAGGGAGGAGGAAGAGGCCAAGAAGAGGGAAGAGGAGGAAGCTAGGAGGAGAGAGGAAGAGGAGGCCAAGAAGAAGGAAGAGGAAGCTACAAGGGAGGAGGAGGAAATTGAAAGGAGAGAGGAAGAAGAGGCCAGGGAGAGAGAAGAGAAGGAAGCTAAAAGGAGAGGGGAAGAGGAGGCTAGAAGAAGAGAAGAGGCAAGGATGAGGGAAGAGGAGGAAGCTAAAAAGAGGGAGGAAGAGGCTAGAAGAAGAGAAGAGGAGACTAAGAAGAGGGAAGAGGAGGAAGCTAAAAGAAGAGAGGAAGAGGATGAGAAAGCGCCTATGACGAGAGAGAAAGAACGGGCCACG
>JAOXJJ010000423.1:0-22360 GCA_025769935.1 Phoenix roebelenii | reverse complement strand
GGGAAGAGGAGGAAGCTAAAAGAAGAGAGGAAGAGGATGAGAAAGCGCCTATGACGAGAGAGAAAGAACGGGCCACGGAGGAAGAACAAGAAGTAGCAAGGAGGAGGGAGGAGGAAGGGGAGGCGAGGAAGAGAGAAGAGGTAGGTAGGGGTAGAAGGGAGAGGAAGAGCCAACTGAAAGGAAAAGGGAGGAAGAACAAGCTAGGAGATTAGAAAGACATGGAAGAAATACATGAAAGAGAGAGAGGATAAAAGACGAAAAATGGAGGCTAAGAGCAGTGGAGGAACAGAGAAGAGAAGGAAGAGTTCTTTGGAAAAAAATATGGAAGGTTTAGTATGCAAGTTTATTCTAGTAGGAGGAATAACGGCATTTAGTACTATATTGCTTTTTGTATAGCACGTGAAAACTTGTGTTACTCTGTTGTATTTCATATAGCTTTTGTCCCTTTATTTTTTACATTGTTTCTTCTTTATATATTTCTTCTTTATATATCTTTTATTTCATATTGTTTTTTTTTCCAATCAGATGTTTTTGAAACAATTATTACAATATATTTCTCATATCTAACAAGGCTAGATGCAAAACAAAAGCCTTTCTACAAAGGCCTAAAACTGGTCCACCAAGTATGCCGAATACTTTCCCATTGCGAAATTAAAGCTAAAATTCAGTGAACTCTGTACTTCCAGAAGACCCACAACGAGATAATTTAAACCAATGGCGAGCTTATCTTCCTATATAATTTAATAGGTTAAGAGAGTTGACATTGGAAAGGAATTAGTCATCCATGTTTTCTCTGGTTTTCATCTTAGATCATGGCGTTCTAAACAACAAAAAATCGTCCAATAATCATGAGAAAATCAGCCGCAAAAAATACTTTTTGTTCACGTCCCTGTTGCTGTTGCGACTGCTGCCGGTTTCCGCCTATCCAAAGGAATGAACTCGAAGGACAAGCTCAATGTGCCAATGCAGTAACATAATCATGGTGGGAAAACTAGCACTTGCTATTCTTATGATTTCAATATTTGAATAAAGTTTTGGAGGAAACTAATTTTACTGAGAAGCTAATAACACTACAGAAGCTAATAATACTACAGATTAGATAGCAATGACATATGTGGACCGGTGACAGATGTTCTCTCAATTTTTGGCTTTTGTCTTTCGTCACACGGATATATTTACAGTGGACTGATATAATATATCCAATTTACCAAATAGAAAAAAAGGAAACTAATTAAATTACAGTCCTAATAATTAACCATATATGCCTGATTGTTCTGCAATGATGCCATCTGTAACCGGCCAACAACAATTTACTTACCAATGAGATCAGGTGGCCAGTTTCAAGCTTACAACATTGGGATCAAAGAGGGTGAGATGAGGTACCAGTAGCAGAATTGCAGCTATTAGTTAATGGAGAATGGAGCAACAGCATACTACTTAAACCTACAAAAAAAAAAAAAAAAGAACACTTCCCTGTTCCAGCAGTCGGGCAAATATGAGCATGATAGGTCAAAACTTGTAAGGCTGATTCTATTGATGATAATTGAAATATGCCCAATTTTGAAATCGGAATGGTGAGACGGTTCTAATAGCAAGGCTTAACAACAAAGTCATTAATATTTTAGATGGACCTGGCTCTGCTGTGGAGTATCCGGCTGCGATGAAATGCCGAGGGTGTGAAATGATGAACACATTAGATGATTTGGGTAAGCATGCTCCACGAAACCTATGAAAAAAAGCACCCAATCAATACTGGAACAGGTTCCACTAAAAAAAATTACCCAGATCCACGAAACCTACGAAAATTACACCTTTGCACTAAGCAACAATGTGCTTGAGACTCGAAATGGGCAACAGCAAAGTAATAATAGATTTCAATCTGGATTTTAAGAGGTAAATCTCTCACACAAGCCAAAGGAAAAAGCTTCTCACACGATCTCGGTATGGTCCTTGGTTACATGAAGCTCAACTGGGTGTGGAAGTAGTTTGAGGTGAATTTGTGAGGTAATGAATATCTTTAAAAGGGAAAAGGGAAAAAAAATTGGAAAATGACAGCGTAACAATTGTGTAAGCAGCTAACTGATAAGTGTAATGAAGTTTTACGCTACAAATGCCTGGTTCTTTTAAGGTGTCATGTATTGGAGTTTTGTAAGAGTAGATGCTGGATCAGGTAGCATTCATTGCCAAAGAAGTAACTGAATTGAAAAAATTACAGTAGCTGCAAAGGCGACGTAATTTCAGCAATTAAGACCGGTTTGATATCTTTGTAATTAGCCAATGAGGATCGCATAGATTCTGCCCTATGAATATAGTAATCTTAAGGTAGAAGTTATCTCCAGCCTCCTTCCACATGCAACTGAAGGGGATACTTAGCAGAGTTCATCAGTATTTTGAAGTCCTCGTAATTTATTTTGAGGGATCATAAAAATGTCCTCGTAGGAAGCGATGAAGAGTCTTGAGTATGCGAAGTCCCTTTTTATGAACAATTCCTAACTAATGAGAGAAGTAGAAGAATTCTTTCCAAGAGTTTGAAATATAAGATTCAAGATCATCAATTCCCAGACCTTATATATTTTCTAATGATTGTTCGAAGATGTCAAAGAAAGAATTTTTATATTGGATGCGGCTAAAAGTGAGAGTTTGGTTTGAAATGTTCGAGTAAAGTGAGTGAAGAAGGGATCTTGAGGTGGATGAACAATCTTGATACTATACTTTTAATGACTGGTCATGGACTAAGTTGGACAAAGAAATGGATGAGAATAATGCAATTACCTTTGCTAATAAACAGTGAAAAAGTCGAATTGTTAATGTTTTCCAGGTGTACAATCAGGCCTATGTTTCAAGAGCAGAGATTATGAGTGATGAAAATCTATTTATTTGATGCCATTAGAGTAAAGTTTAGGTTCTTAGGTGTTTGTCATGCTAGCTTTATGTGTCTCAAAAATAGTTGCTTAAACATCCGTTGGTGGACGGTCAAGACTATATATCAGCATTTTCCAATGGTTTCTACTCCATAACTTATCCCATTTAGCATTTAATATCATCAGCACACAGGTAATTGGCTGGCATGTAGCCCATGTCAACTTAAGAAAAGGAACTCGAGGTCATCTGCCACCCTCCATGCACCATATGGATATGCAAGCCAATGACTAGAATCCCATGGGGCGGGACATCCCAATACACGCCGTCCTGCCCCATCCCTGCACTTGGGAAGGAGTATGCCCCAGAATGAGCTGAACAGGACACTAATGGTGGGAAGATGCACATCGTGATACTTAGGATGGTGCCCCATCCCGACCCTCGGGATGTCCGACCAGGATTTGAAACTTGAATACAAACCATCCTCTTTGATAGGAGTAGAAAAGGCAAGGGTGAAATAGGAAAAGAAAAGACAACAAAACAGGTTAATGAGCACTTTTCTCCTCCTAGGGCCTTAGATATATTCTCTAATTTATTTGCAACACTGATTGAAGGAGTAATTTCCTAGGATTTGATTTGAGCCTTTTAGTGTTCAAGTATCACGAATTGAGTATGCAATTTAAATTTGCAGAGAATTAATAAATTTTCTGAACTTCCTTTTTTATCCACCCTATTCCTTGAACTTTTCCTCATCTTTAATTGATTAACCCTAATCCAAGGTTGTGGAAAGCAAAAGGCACTGATACGATGACAAGACCCCCACATTGCTTAAGGCACCATGCACCATAAATCAATTCACATGAGGAAAGCAAGGCATTAATTTACAAAAAGTTCAATAATTGCATTAGAAATAAATACTATTGGTATCTAAAAACAGTGCAAACATCATAAATTTCATTATCCAAGATTCAACATCCTAAATCATGACCACCTTGAACATTAGATATAATGTTTCACAACTTTCAAACATCACATCGAAATACCATCTTTGATAACATGTTTTTAAACGATAAGTCAGCCAAAATAAACCAGTACATAATAAAATAGCTTCAAAGTTCAAACATGATAACAAAATACAGACATGTTTGAAGTTACTCAACAACACAACACGAACGACTAAAACTGTCGAACATCCAAGAGTAACCCTTTGTTTATCAGAGCTCTTACATATCAAAATCAATATCAAAATAAAACTAAGAAAGCTCTAAGAGAATAGGTCAAACAGTACAAGAAGAATAGTTCTCGACAACGAGAGGCGCTCACCTAAATGCCTCTCGCTTTGCCCTAGGTGCTTGCCTAGGTGCCCTTGGTAAACCAGCCTCGCTTAGGGATTGTTAAGGTGCTCAGACATTTCCTTGCCTCTCCCAATCACTTAGACAAATGCATGGAGCACTTTCAACAACACTGCCTGCTCCAACATGCAAAAATTAACCAATAACAAGCAGTTCATCTCACTGTCCTAAACTATAGCAAAACAATTAAAAATAAAAATTGAAAAAAATGGAATTTATGTTCAGAGTTAGGTTTTCTATAGGAACTCTAATACAGGATAAAATCAAACTGCATTTCGAAGAGCCTTCTTTGTCATGTAAGGCTTTTAATGGGACAGCCCAAGTAGCTCAAAGATCTGACCCAGAATAACTAGGCCCAAAGTCAACTTTTGGGCCCTAAAGCCCAATTGGGCCTAGAAAGTCGAAAGTTTGAGCCGCAATGTTTTATGGTAAAAATTGAATAATGTCTGTTTGAGCATGGCCAGAAACAAAATTGGCAAGCTCCCGTGCCCATGCCTGGTACCTTCAGTCGAGCTGACCTTGGTTTGAGGAATAAAAATCTGGCCGACCTAGCCATGGCTCGGTTTGGTCTGACCTAACCCATAGACACCCCTATCAGCATAACCCTCCTCATAATAGAAATGAAACTAATGACATCAATTTATGAAGCCAACAAACTAAAGATATGAAATTCAAGGTTTCATTACACATGGAAGAAATTAAGCACTCAAAAACTCAATCAGCATGCAAAGAATGAGTTGCAAGCATAATCATGCAGCTGTTAGCTTGCTTGCAAGTCATTTACAAGGTTGCAAGTCAGCTACAAGAAAAAAGGATCCAAAAAAAAAGATTTTAGACTCATTTTGCTTGCATCTTGCACCCAACCATGGCCAAGTCAGCCATGGCTTGGTCTGGTGCGATCCAAGCCATAGACACCCCCATCAGCATGACACTATTCATAATAGAAATGAAACTAATGACATCAATTAATGAAGCCAAATAAACTAAATATATGGAATTCACAATTCCATTGCTCACATAGAAGACATTAAGCACTCAAAACTCAATCAGCTTGCAAAGAATGAGTTGCAAACAAAATCATGGAGTTGATAGCTTGCTTGGAAGTCATTATTGAAGGTTGCAAGTCAGCTACAAGAAAAGGGTCCAAAAACGCTCATTGCTTGCGACTTGCACCCAACCATGGATCAGGACACCACATGACCTCAAGAGCTTGAGACCTTTATATTCTCTACTTAGTGTTCTCCACTCAAAGACCCCTGTCCTCCATGGCCTCCATCTATTCCAATAAGCACCCTCCCCATATGGCAAGAAGATTGCACCCCTCCTCGCACCTTTTTTCTTCCTCTGTTTCCCCCACCTCCCTCCCTTTGTCTTTCTCCACGCTCCAATACCAAACCATGACCAGAACCTTCACTCGACTGTCAACTGGCCCCTCCTCTTCTACTATCAGGACCTGTTTGGTTTGGTGTAAGTGGGCTAAGAAGGAGCCCGTGTTGCCAAAGTAACTTCAGCTTCCTGGGCTGAAGAATCTTCAATCCATTTCTCCCTAAATTGGGCCATTGCTGGAACTTGGTTCAGCTCCACGTCGGGCCAAACAAATTTCCGAAGTGGGCTCCCCTAGGTCGAACTATGTTTGGATGTCAATTACAGGCAACTAAACAAGCCTTTAACTGCCTCCTTTTTCCCTCTCCCTTCATTTGATTGGAAGTTTCTTTTCCACTCATAGGCCGAGGATATGTAACAGTTGGGCCGACTGCTATTTCCCATGTTAATAGCATCCTGAGTCATTCCATATGAGCTACGGCTTGGAGGCCAAGCAGACCCCTAGGAGACAATGGAAAGTTAACAGATGGTTGTGTCATCCTCTACAGAACAGAATAATGCACTAAAATGTCTTACACAGCACCACAGAAGCTATTACATGGCAATGTGTTACACCTTTTTTAGATCATGTTTTGTTGCTTTAGGGGGTTCATTTTGATACTTCGCTTTATTACAGTTTATGGCTGTGATTGATGGTTTAACTTATTTTTCTTTGGAATCATGCTGTTCACTTTGTATTTCCAATTAAACTATCAGCTCTAGAGTTCAAAATAGATGACAAATAAGGTTGCTACAACATCAAGCAACCAACCAATAAAACATACATTAGCAGTTGTCAATATCAAACAACCAAAACATCTGCTTGCAAAGGATTCATAGGCACAATCAAATATTGCTAACAAGACATTGATTGATGTATAGATTGGTAGAATCATAGTTACGTAATTTGCTAAATCTTTAGCAAATTGCAAATTGGTACAAATTGAATACATTTGAAACAAGCTTTGTTTTAATATGAGAAAATAGAACTAAGAATTCTATACGAAAAAATAAGCCTAATTGATTTATTCAATCTCCATTTTATCTTTTTTCTGCTGAAATGTTAATTCATATAATACATCTTACATATCCTCAGTAATTTCAAATCATGTTATTAAAAGACTTTTTATAAATCAAAATAAAACTTGATATCATATAATAAAAATCAATAAAAATGAATTTTCCCGTCATGCTAGCAAAACCAATTTATTAAGAAAAGCAAATTATGAATTATGAACACGAAATTGAACAAAAAGAATCAACAAGCAACTCTAGAATTCTGTGAGTTATAGGATGGAAATGAGCATCTTATGCATAGAGTTGCAGGGGAGATAATAGCCAACTCGGCAAGTGCAAAAATAACGATAGTGTGGCATTTAAAGTTGAATATGGGTCCTAAAACCAAAGCTGAATCCCCTAAAACTTTTCGCCTCAATCTTCAAAATGTTGAAAAGCAGATAAGATTGTATCATTTGCAATTATGGAATTATTTTAACAATCTGTATATCATACGATAACATTTCCAATCATTGATTTTTTTAACAATTGACATCATAATATTAAGTAGTGTATCATACCATAACATACGGTAAACTACAATTATCCACACCCCTAGGATAATTGTACAATATACTATTGCATTTTATGTACTATAACATATAATAGCAGCTAAGCACATTAATGAAACAGTGTAGGCTGTTATAAAACAATCACACATCCTTCAAATATTGTGTCTTTCATTCAAGAAGACTTCCAAATTCCCTTTTCACTCCCCAGCATGCCACAGTTGGTGCAGCATCAAAGATAGCAGCCAAAGTTTTAAATCCTAGTCCCATACCCTGTACTGGCCATGGATCAAGTCAATATCGTACTACCACAATACCATACTGATATTTGGGATGGGTCTGTGCCCCGATACATCACTGGAATACCATATTGGTTTTATTTTTCCAGTTTTTGTTTTTTTCTTTATGATTTCAAATGATTATTCAGAGATTTTTTGGTGTTTATTTGTTATAATTAAGGATCAGGAGAGTTTGTTGACCTATTAAGTTACAGATCGGGTCATGAAACATAAGGTTTACTCTGGTCTCTTTCAAAAAAATTTCAACATATAAGAAATTCAAAAATTGAAATATGAGTCATGAAGAATAAAAGGCCATACATACAAGAAGTCTAGTTTCCACCAACCTAAACCCAAGTATAGCATGTCTAATGAACCAAACACTATGTCTGGTTATTCAAGATATTTATATAATTATCAATTTAGTTAGAACATTTTAGGAAAAAAACACAAGGATAAAATTTTAATATGGTTTAAAAAAAATACTAATTTTTTTTCCTTAAAACTCCATAAAATACAATGACAAGCTTGTTAATTTTACTACTCAACACTTAATAAATAACTTCAAAGCAATACGATCAGATGAATCATAGAAAAAAATATTTAAATATCATAATTCAAGTCAAATCTTATCATCCGGGGGAGGGGGGGGCTGTAAAATAAATAACACGGATCTAATTCTTATTTTCCTAAAGATCTCAATCCAAAAAATGAGATGTAGATTGTTTAGGGCCATTTTGATCTGATCCGGATTGTGAATCATAAGATTTTAACAACAATTGCCAATGAGCCTCTGCTTCTCTCATTTTCTCTTTCTCCCTTTGCTCTTTGCTCCCTCTCTCGCATGCAAACCAAGAAGGCAGAAGAGGCCTCAGGCTTCTTTTTACTGACAAGTACTAGCTGATCCTTGTCACCAACTAGGTCTGCACCAACTTGTAGACAAATACCAACCAAGACACCCTCAGTTTTATAGGTACTGGGGTCTCAAACCTACCAAGGACCGGATATCTTACTAGTCTATTCTAGCTGCACTCCGCTGGTCACCCTCAAAATCCTACATAGGATGCAGACCAAGAAATATGGATCCTAAATCCTCGGTAATAACTACCATGTCACTGTACTCAATGCTTACGAAATATCGAGTCCTGCAAGCGTAAGTCTCACAAAATGGTTGGAGGGATGAGTGATTGGATAAAAAGATGGGAGAAATATGGGTAATATAGTTGCTTTAGGAATGAGACAATAAAGTGGAGACAAAGTAGTTAACTAAATGGTTGCTATTCTTTAAGAAATTAAAAGAAGGATTAAGAAACTGATCATGGAATGTAAATTTGGATGAGACAGCTTTAACCAGCTGAAATGCTGAAATAAAGTTTTGTTGTCAATGAATTTGATGCAGCAAAAGCATCTAACCTATTCAGGGAAAAAAAAAAAACATGCATGGTTTGATATGATAATATTACTTCCGATAAACTGCCATCCAACCTGAGGGTTTTTATACAAGAAACAAAAAATCAAGATGTGTAAATTTATTTAGAGATCGATGACATGGTGGGTTTAGTAATGGAGATAATGTAGAAAACCCACTTGAGATACTATTTGTGAATTTTAAAATTGTTTGTAAGCTAGCTTTCAAGCTTTAGAGTCTAAGAGGTTCCCACTAAAGTATAAGTTTGTCTTCCTTTTTTTTGTGTAGGATTTTAGGGTGACGGCATTTCTTCAGACAAATAGAAGAGAAAAAATTTAGAAGAACCAAGACAGGATGTCTCGATGTGTATAAGTTAAACAAGGTCCACGTAGGGTTCATGGTTAAGTAGGCTAGGTCCAACTAAAGGGACAAAATTTTTGTTGATAGAAGAATATGAGGCTGTATGTCACACTATCTTTTTGAATTACTAAGTCTGGATCTAATCGATCAAAAAAGAATTTTAGCATGACATTGAAGATAAAGCTAGACTCCTGATCTATGCAGATTCAGCCAACAAGGAGACTCCTGAGACAGTCAAAAACAGGAGCAAATGTGGATGTAAAGAAAGAAACAATAGGACTTTCCAAGAAATAAGTGCTGTACTCAACTAAGTAAACTTGGAATTGAGGAGAAAAACTGTGTTCAATGAAAAGGTAAAAAGAAAAGAATGAAGTGAACAAAGTGAAGTCTCTCCAACGTAAGGCATAAAGACTGTATCACTTTGAATTGCTTCCAGACAAACAAAATAAAAGTATACAAGATTCTAATGAACATCAGCTTTTCACAAATTAAAATGAAATCCAAATGCCATGGCAAGACATCCTGGATTCTCCTGTACATTATAAGATGCAACTGCAACAACACAGAATGAAAAGGGGAGATTTTTATTGATTGCATACCTCTTGATTGCTGGCTTTAAGGATTGTATGTACAAGCAAGAGTAGTATGTCTCAAGCACCGAAGGCAGTGACATAGGATACCACAACAGTAATGTCATCAAGCTTCCCTCCATAATAGCGGTATCCAGCCTCTTGGGCTGCAGACGAGAAAGGAGTTTGCCTGTTCTTATCCTGTGCTCGCTGGCGAGCAAGAGCAGCTATCTTCTGCGCTGTCACTTGAGGCTCCAGCCCAGCCCTGATGGCATGAACAACAACAGCTGTGATCTCATTATTGTACAGGTTATCAAACAGTCCATCAGTTCCTGCAACTATAACATCACCAGCTGCGACAGGAAAGGTGAACACCTGTTCACAGCAAAATGAGGAATGATTTATTTTTCCACAAGAATATAAACTAACACAAGCTTTAAGAAGCATTTAATTCTTGAAGCTAAGATAATCATCTACTTTCCCAGTGGTGATTTAAAAAGATAACTATAGGGTGCTACAAGTATTTAGGTTGATAGTTCTCATCAACCATCAATATCATTTCACGATACGGTGACCTACATATGAGCCTCAATCTCCTCCATATACTTCAGGCTAAAGGAGTTCAGAGGTTCCCTTATCAACCCCTTTAGAGGGAGAAAAATTAATTATTTTGAATCATATAAACTGAACCTAAGCTTCTCATTAATCAAATGGTCCCAAAACTAGCAACAAGAATAATCACATAAAATATGAAATGACCTGGGCAGCACTAGGTAGATCACTGGCATTGCCACTCTCAAGTTGATATGTGAAATTGAAATCATGTTGCTGTACAGGTGACCGGAAGATTGTGCACCCATCTCTTACAACAATGAAGCCACTGTCCCCTAAATTGACAGCATGTATGCCCTACAAGTAAAAAGACATAAAGATGTTAATCATGAAAGAAAAAAAACAAGATAGATGGATTATTACATGCTCATATGTATGAGCACCACTTCAGATCCAACATGCAGAATTTTCTTTAAAAGAAAAAAGAAGGGGGGGGGGGGGCTGTTCCTGTGTATATTTTTCTTTTTGGCAGGTAAGAGAAATTTTCACACAGGGAAACAATGTAGTGTAACATGATATACAAGCAATCTATTTCAAGTCTAGCTTACTAGCCAGCCAATTAAAAAAATAGCAAACCAAAAGCCATAGAAAAGAAGCAAATTATGAGGAAAACTTTTTAAGACGATTATTTCAAATTCAAGAATCATTTGAGATTGTCATAAAATGGACCAAGATTGGGTATACTTCAAAAATGTGCTGAACAACGACCCTTCTAGGGAAAAGGATAGGAAAACAATATTTCACATTTCTAGAAAAGAACAAGAATTGAAAAGAACGCACACATACGGGGGCTTGAGGCCAAACAGAATGATAGTGTATGGGTGGAAGATCATGGGTAAGCCAGCTTAGTATGATTAAACAGTTCACTGTATAAAAATAGAAATAGAAAAGGGTAATCTGCTTGTTGATTGGAAATGGACAGTTCTACCCATCATACACCAGCATATTTTGTCTCAAGTTCCATAACACCTTGTACGCTGCACTCTTGTAAAACTCACTGAAACATTATCTCTTCTCTCAACATTTCCACATTCAACCCTCCCATCTTCATAAAAGAGCATCAGAAAACATGAAAAATCTTTATAACTCTAAGATTGGCATATTCTTAATGCCATTTGTAGTCATAATCCAAGGGGTGATAAAGGACAATATAGAATGGTATTTCGAAGGAACTAATTGAATGGTAGAAGTGATGAAAATGAAGAAGTTCTTGATAGTAGCAAATCAAATGTAAAAGAACTCTTACAAGGTATGCATAGCTAAAACGCTTACCTCTACTGCAATAAATATGAATGACTTGCTTTTCTTTTTCTCAGAAGAATTTGTTTGCACAAGCCTTACCACTACGGGAAATTCTGACACAACTGGCAATAGAGATGGCATTGCAGAAAATTGCAAGTGCGATATTGGTAAAGTTTCTCTTATAAAATCATCAACATAATGAAATTTTCCAAAGCTCAAGCAAATTAAAATAACAAACCATATGTAGTGGAAATAGAGATAGACCAAGGAATTAGCAAAACCTGATGTGTGAGAGCAATGATGCATGCTGTTGATGATCCTTTAGCCTTAGTGCTTGAGTAAGCCTTCTCTAACACCCTTGCTGGATTAATTGATCCTCTGGGCTCTTCTTGGATGGCAGCAACCGAATGAGACATAAGTTCTCTAGCATACTGTCCTGCATCAACTCCAAGATCTGCCCAGCCACCAACACCATCTGCTACACCAATGGCCTGCTCATCACAAATAAAATGAGCATCTTCCCCTCCAGTTTCTTCCTTATCTGGGTGTGGCAAGTAACAGGATCCAGAAAGCAGCTTCAAGGTTTTATCACCCAGCTTTTTCCTGCAACACAAAAAGCACAATGTAATTTCTCATTAATGTAGCCCAACAAGTAACAAGCATCTGCATCCTTGACCAATTATTAAAGTCTCCAGTTATCATAAAAGAAAAATTGTTCTTTCACATACTAAAATATTGAATTTTTTCTAGTAATATGGAAAAGGCACTTAATTAGCATAGGCCTCGCAAACTTTCTAGTTCTGCTCAAACCTGCATTAACAATTAGAAGGCTCTCAAACAGCCTTCTTAGAAATAGAGCTGGTAGAGGACAGTCATTTAGTTCTCAAAAAAGAATGCGAGCATCAAAATGACAATAAAGAAAGAAATCAATCATAGTGACAACAAATAGGCATATTTCAACACAACTTAATCTCTGTAATCAATACTTAGAACTCTAGTAAGCACTGTTAGCAAGAGCAAATAACATAAGGACATGCAGTATAAAAAATTTATAAAAAAAAAAATCAAATAAAGAGAAGTAGAACAGAACCAACACACTGGGGAACACTGGAGTTATCTATCACAAATTTAAAGGACACAGAAAGTGAAAGAACGAATCATCTAACAAGATAATAAATTAACATTTATTTATAAAAAGTTTATTAGATAAAAAAAGCTAAATACCAAAGTTGATACATTAGAAAGCTGAAAGTAATTTACTGAGTAGAAAACAAAAGAGGAAAGGAGTGAAGATTGAGGGGTTGTCAAGAAACAAATCCACCTACCTTCCCGATATAAGGAATGATTCAATATTTAAGTGATTTCAACATGTGCTTAGGTAAATTAGTTTTTTAGATGATAATGGGCATAGATCATTTTAGTGCTATAATAAACATAAAAAAACATTGTGTTACAAACAGATGCTAATCCAGCAATTTAATGTTCATGAAAGTGTTTGGATATTGCACCGAATTATAATTGTTTTGGCTATGTTTGGTGATATTTAACTTGAAATTATAGTTTTTGTTTTTAACAATTCAATTTTTGCAAGAGAATTAAGATATTGAGGAAGAGATGCTTGGAAGTTTAAAAGCTAACACTGCAATAAGAAAATTCAAATTGAACATGAAATAAAGATAAATAACTTGGGAGATTTTACTTATAGCAGACATTTTCTTTTTCCAACTCTATGAGTTAAGGGAATCTTTGGATGATCAAAACACAACCATAAACCTACTAGCAGGAAAAAAATTCCACTTCTTGAAAAATATGCAAAATCATATAATAAAGACCCAATTGCGCCTTTAGTACAATATTGTTATAAAATTCACAAAGACCACAGCTTATTATAGCAAACAGCAAGCCTTTTGTACGTCCTTTCCACCACCAATACCAATCATGAAAATATTTAGGTCTTACCAGCATAAGAAGAAAAACTAAATATTCAATGAGATAGTTCCATATCCTATGAAACATGAGCATGGACATAGGAAATATACATAAATTATGGCGTAATATGGATACATTAAGGTTTACACATGCACGCACGCATGCACCCCCTCTGATTGTACATCCTTTCCACAAGCAAATCCCAACCATGAAAGCTTTTAGCCTTACCTACATTAAAAGAAAAACTAAATATTCAATGAGAAAGTGACTACTCCATATCTTATGAAGCATGGACATTGATATAGGATAAGGATATAAATTACGGTGTGATGGGGATATACCAAGGTTTACATATGCAAACATGCACACACCATTTAGTACATACTTTCAACAACCAAATCCCAACCATGAAAATTTTTAGGCCTTACCCATATTGAAAGAAAATTAATTATTCAATGAGAAAAGTGATAGTTCCACATCCTATAACACAGAAATAGATATAAATTACAGTATAACATGGATACGCGAAGGTTTATGTATATGTATGTATATGCGTGTATATATACATATATCACATGCATGTGCATGTGTGTATATAATCTTAAAACACAATGGTTATCATAATAGCATCATCAATACTTAATACAATAAAATCAACCACAAACTCAATATAGCCACCATTCAAATCCATAGAACATGATTCATATTGTACAATAAAATTAACATTGCAAAATCTAAAATTAGTCATCCATCCTTTAAAACTCAACAATCGCTTAAGACAAAAGAAAGCCCTTCCCCTCATCCCTCTAGGTATGAAGGAATTACTGCGTATTTAAAAGGTAAGATTCCAAAGACTTTCTAGTTTTTTTCCCAAAAAAGGATACTTAAAATAAGTATCTAGCTTGTATACTAGTTGTAACCAACAATCATGATATCCTAAATATACATCTATATAGACAAGGCACGCAATTTGAAGTTTTACCATTTCCTGGTATATATCCAATAGACACCATAACCATCAAAGCTCGTTTAGCTCTCCATCCAAAATCCAATTAAGAATATCTATCACTTATGAATAGAATAACAACGAACTTGATACTAACCAAGTTTTCAATGAAAACATTACAATATAAAAAGGTACCATCACTATACCACAATTACAAACAAGTGAGTTCAAAACAAAACCCAATGTTAATTTCTTCTCTTTGCCCCTTAAAGAACAAGTTGCCAAAAATCTTCATGATTATAGTGAAAAATAAAGGGTTCCTAGGGTTTCCTTGCTTCGAATCAAATGTAGCACTTCCAATAATATTTATGAAAACAGAAATGTTAGAATGCATTGAAAAGCAAGTATTTCTAAAACTCTTCAAAAGTTCAATCCTCCTTCAAACCTTACTGAGTCAACTATGAGTCTCTTGCTACTCACTCTCCACAGGGCAAACGTGACTACCATTAGTAAGGATGTCCAAAAAATCAAGAAGAACCAATCAAGTATTTCTTCCAAAATGTCATTTAATGGCATAATAGCTCACAAGAAGATCTGTTGTGCTTGGTATATAACAAAGGATGCATTTCAAAGTCAAGCTTTTAACTGGACATCTGGATGGGCAAGGTTCCAATGGCTCTAACCTCCTCAAGAGGCTATGGATGTGGTTAGTGATTGTTTTGCCTATGCAAATCAAGGGACAACAAGTAAAACCTTCAATTTGATTTCATGTGGAATATTTGGAATCCTAATGCAAGGAAGTTTGTTACTATATTTAATCTGATTCATCAGTTTTTGTAGTAGTTGATGGCTTGGCACCACAATAGTTATAGCAGGGAAGAATTTTGGGAGTTGTTCCAGTTACATGAGTGGGAAGTTGGCAAAGAGAAATTGGAGAAATTAGTAGCGGTGTATACAGAACTAGTGGAAAATGCAGTGAGCCCTTAAGCAGGATAGCAAGCTATGGCTAAAGTATTTGACATCTAAGCCACCTAGTTGGAATTACATTATATGAGAAGTCTTAAGTTTGCTTGGGGATCATTTTTTTAAAACCTAGTCTCTCATAGTTGATGGCATCTTATCACCATGACAAAGGTACAAAAGTGACACTTCTATATTCTCTTACTAACTTTAAGATTACTTTTAATGATTTCCTAATATCCTTAGTCCAAAATTTTTAAAAAAAAAAATCTAGTCAAGCTTCTTAAGATCTATCACAATCTGCACAATATAATTAAAAAAACTATATGGCTCACTCCACTCTAGAATCTCTACCACCTGCTCAGAGATACCACACAATGTCTTACCATGTTAAACAACTGTCCTTTGAGAACTTGGACCTAATTTATATAGCTCACATTTAAGACTTCGCAACAGCATAGCCAACAGCAGGTCTCCTTTTCATAATAACCCTCCATTTCATTTAATGCCAAAACCAAAGCTAGTGCAACTTGTCAGCTCAATCTACTACTGCTAAATAAGTTCCTCTTAATATACGGAATAAAAGCTTCAAGCTTCTTTATACTTATGAGACTTCAAAAGTTATAGGTAAAATAATTTAAGTACCAGAGCAAGCCATAGGTAAAATATTCAAGTACCACAGCAAGCCATTAAGGTTTGGTTTCATTTCTGCAAGTCAAACTACATAGAGAAAAGGTCAATTTAACAATAGTGTCGATGAATATTTTCACAGTGGGATGATTAGCATGAAGAATTTAGAAACTACATGATGCCAAAGAGAAGAGAGAATCTAAATTATAGAGTGCAAACCCAGGTCTAGCTACTAAACTTGCTTAACGAGCCAGATAAGAAATTACACTTCTCAAGGATATAATTAAATTCAATTCAATCAGGTTATCATTTTTCTTTAGCATTAACATTTTTCTTTCACCTAAATAATGGCAATTTGCATGAACAGGTTTCGAGATGGAAGAAAGCAAGGGCAAACAAGCTGAAGAAAAGGAAATTATAGAAATGATGTTCTAAGAGAACTTGCTGTAAATCCATCAAAGCAATGAATTCAAAAATCAAAAAGATCACATTCCAAATTATGTATTCCCTAGTATTTTCGGTCTAGCTAGAGATTAGAAAGAAATACACGAGCTGTGCCATTACAATAATTCACAGACCTCTGGTCCTAAATTTTCCATCAAACTTAAAATTGGATTGCAATTTCGTTTTCTTTCTTATATGATTTAAGGGTTGTATGCTTTTTAAAATTTCTAATCTAAAACAAGAAAGTGTTTATACAATCAATAAAATGATTTTAGAAGACAATTTTCTTTTATTAAGGAAAAGACAAGTTGCACATGTGCGCACTATACAACCATATCCACAGCCATCCGGCTTTACCCATATTGAAAGAGAATATTGAAAAAGATGGCAATGAAATTTCCCCACTGTTTTCTTCAAATGAAAGAATTCCACCTAGAATGCTTTTATCCGTTCTTACATTCTACGAGTGCCAAAAAATAACCATATGAATGTTAAACAAAATTAATAGCTCATGAGTTCAACTTTTAATTAATATTGCAGAGAAGTTTGCAAACAGTGCACAGCCATAATCAAAAGACCACCAAAACTCTTCATAAGATTTGTTCACATAGCAATGTGAATCGCTTTTGATAGTCCTAGTGTTGATTTCCAACAAAAAAACCTATCCATAACATACAGTGAAAAGTATAATTTTTTGGTAAAACTATAGATGTCTGGTGTATCACTGCAGTCACAAACGTAACTAAAAAATAATTGAAATAAACCATTCTAAATAGATGCCAGGAACCATACTCGTTGGAGGAAACTGAAGAATTCTCAGGCTGCTCTTCCCTGGGAGAACAATCAAAAGATACATCAGGAGCTGCTCTAGTAGAATATGCTGCAGACCACAATGACAAAATCCCGTTGGTCTTGGACTCTATAAAAGGATAGGGCCCCAAACTTTTTCCAGCTGCATTTGACCAAAAACACTTATATATCATATTGTTACCCCATGTTTCTCGATTCTTTAAGCTCCCAGAAACTCTTCTGCAGTAATCAAGACTCTTGTTGTGAAAACAAACATCAGCTCTCATCACATTGTTCAAAATCTGCCCACTCTTCATATGTAAATTGTCCAAATGCCGTGCAGCCATTTCAGCTTCAACACATAAAGAATTCCCAGTTGGCATTATATTCCTCTGGAACAGGATAAAAGGAAACTTCTGGATGGGCTCAGAAACCAGGCTATCGACTTGATACAAGCCAGACTGACAAGAAGGTCCAGTAACAGAAGGAACACGTATTGTACAGGGGAGTGCTCCAGTGATGGGTAATGCAGTCGGGTGATCGGCTCTACGAAACAGCCGAATATTGTTAAATAGAGTAGCAAATGGATGTGATTGAAAGAAACCAGAATTGCTAAATGACAAGCTCTGGCCCCGCCCAAGAAGAATGTCCACGGAGGCTTGAAGCACTTTCTGCCTTGAAAAATATGAAGATGGCATCTTAGACTCGCAAGCAAAAATGCAATTTTAGTCCAGAAATGAAATAGCAAGCTCCCGAGCAAAGTATAACACGAAATCTCATAATTCTCGATGCATCAAATCCGGGTTCGTTCTGCGACTAATTGAGCTGAGATTCCTGAAAAAAAGAGAAATTTCGGTGACAGAACGAAACGATGGATACAATTGCACCAAGTCCTCGTTTAAAAGATGCCCAAAGACGATATATTTTTTTTTCAAAAGGAAAAGCGAAACCCTGGAACACAGAAGCCACAACAAATCAAAAATACTTATTTGCCCTAAAAAACATTTTTCGGGAGAAATTAGGGCTACCCCCTACGATACCACATAAAGCTTGTCCCCCAAAATCGCCGGACTCAGATACTCACAATGGAATAGAAACCCAGAACCCAAGAAAAACATTTTTCGCACTAAAATCCCAATTACGAAAGAAAATAGAAAGCGGAAACCTCAAAACCCAACAAAATAAACCAGGAAAAAATAGATAATTCTTGATAAAAAGCCGGACTAGTGATTCAAAAAAAAAAAGAGAGAGAGAAAGATCAAAGAAATCGAGTCGGACCTCCGCGCTGGTCGATGATAAAAGAATTGTTGAGCAGCTCTCCTCGTTTTCAATCGAGAAAACCCTCAAACAAAGATCGACAGAGCGTTTCTTTAACTCTGGCCTCGTTCGCCGGCGGCGAAATGGAAGGCTAAGGAGAAGAGGTGGTGACAGAGAGAGAAAAATAGAACAAGCGGCTTTGCTTTCCTTCCGCCTTCGTTTTAGATTTAGGTTCAAGCTTGAACCGGGAGAGCGCCAGGAAAACACGGGAACCAGAAAAGGACGAGCATTCCAGCCTTTCCTGAGCTCAAGGCTTCCAGAAGTTTCATGTGGGCCCGCGTCTCTTTTGTGTAGAATCTTTGGTGGGCGTTTCCCAAGGTCCACACCCGTTCTTGGCAACTGTCGCATGATTATGATTTTTTGGGAAAAAAATAAATTTTTTATCTTTGGTATAAATCTACCTTTGTCCAAATTTTGCCTCCGAGGAGTGTATATTATACATAGTTTTTAATTTCTAATCCTGACATATTTTATGAATAATTATATTTATGTACAGACACTTATTCTTAGTTTTATAAACAAGTCAAGGATTAAAAATAAATCAACATCAAACAAAGAATTGAGAAAGAAAGCAGCTGCAAGGGACTACAATAATTACTTTTTATTTCTTTTTTTTTTCAATGGCAAAAAGCAAAATATATTGAATACATTCAAGTATTTCTATAAAGATATCATGCAGAAATTAGACTTGTTGGTGCGCTCAAACTGCATCTTCTAAGAACCTAGTCATGGGCTTGTTAAACTATAAGGTGAAGATTTTCTTTCTTTCCATGAGATTTGATGAGAAATATTGGATTGATATGAACTATGCTTAAATGGGGAGCTTAATCTACGAATCCAGCAAAAATTAATCTCAATCTAGCTGGATTACCAAAATAGGCCCTAAAGAAATATCAACCAATAAGGTTAGCCTTGATAAAATAAAATAGCCTTAAAAGGAATAATATCCTCTCAATTGATGTCACCTTTAATATCGGTTCCTTAATTGGTTAATTGGTCTATAACATAATTACCTTTCTAAAATATATGTCCACCATAAATGAAGGTAATTTTGTCACACATATCCATCAAATGAAGATAGTAAACAAACTTAAAATTACAAGGGCAAATTATCTATGATCTTGCAATTTATGAGACACCTTCCAACCAAACCTTATTTTGTTGAATTAAACTTCCTGCACAACTCAATTACTTTCATTTTGTGATAATATTGTTGGTAACTGATCAAATATCCATCAAAAAAAAAAATTCAAGAACATGACTAAGATTGTAAGAGCCAATGACCTTTCATGTCACAGTTGAAGAGTCACTTTTCCAATCAAATTCTCATTGCATGAACATCCCATGAGCAATTAACACTCCATCTCAAGAACCTAAATTGTTAAATAGCTATTAAACTAGAAATGTGAAATTAAGTTGCCATTTTCTTTATGTTAATATGACTAGACAAATAAATTGTCATTTTTAGTTCATGTATTTCCTTGCTTCTTATAGCCAAGTAGAAGTGTTTTAGAAGGTATCTATATGTTAAAAGACAAAGTACCTAGAAAAGGAAAGAAGAAATAAGTAGATGGAGGAGGGTTTCCAAAGAGCTGGTAATCACATATATGCCCAAACCTAGTCTTAGATTCTATCGAATAAGAGTTTTACAAAATTCCCATGCCTTTCCAATTAGATGACACTTGGTGAGTGGAGTGGCATTAATAAGTAAGTTGGCCTATTCATTTGCTGTTAAATCTTTGAAAAAAATTATGATTTCAACATAATGATATGTCATCCAAATTGAAGATCTATACTATTGAGATGTCTACCTTATAAAAATAAATAGAAACTAAAATTCATGTACTTTTATAGTCTCTAATTTATGCATTAAAGAGATATAAAAATAAACCGTAACAATTGCATTGGTGTGCTAAAGTACATGATAAGGCACGTTAACTAGAAATCTACTTCATTGATCATGATCTACATACTTAAAACATAGATAAATTTAAATTTACTAGATTTTGATGATTAGATCATAGTAAAATATGATATCATATTATTAAATTGCTCCTTTTTGTACAACTTGATGCTTAGATTAGAGACTGTAAAAACACTTGAATTTTGATTTTTGGATATTTTTATATTGCAGATCATCTTTAATGGTTTTGTTCTCTTTTTTTTGGTAAAATGATTTTGATTTTTAATTTGAAAAGTCAATTCTTGATTTTGATTCATTATTTTTTTTCAAATATTTAACTTGAAGTGTGGAATCTAACTCTAACATAATTATTCTTCTTAAAAAGATTGTCTACATAAGAAATAATTATTTGCATCGAAAAGTCATGGTAGTTGGAAGAGAGATCGAGAAAAAAGCAAGATGTACCAAGAAAATATTATGTGTAGCTAAATTTTAACATATGCTGCACAAGAGATTATGGTACAGTATTCTTATATTCAAATGTGTATATTACAGATGGTTGTGATCTTTCAATCCCATAGTTAAAATACTCTGTTATTCATAACTTTGATATATATATATAGTCCTAATTTTGTAGATTGCAAGTCCTTGTTTCACTTAGAAGCAAGAAATTAAATTATATGTGATAGTTAATTTAATTAATATGGGAGTATTTTTAGTAAGATGGACATCTAGAGATGAACATAAACACATTAGAGAAGGAATTAGTCTGGTGTCATAATCTCGATGCTAGTAGATGGAGATGTCATATCTATAAGGCTATGTTGCAGACTTTGGTTGAATGACTATTTTATCATCCCACTAGGCATCTATTATTGGCCCAAGTTCTTACAATTGAATTTAGTCATAAAGTAATCTCCACCCAAAAGCAGCTAATTAATTTTGCATGCAATCGAGATTTATGTGCAAGGAGCCATATTTGTTCTTTGCGTGAAAGAAAAACTGAAGGAGCAGTACTTGGCTCACAATCTAACTAGCAAAGTACAAAATGCTTATCAAAAAGAAATAGAGAAGGGCTAGTTCGAGAAATAGAGAAAGTGAAGCCATGATATAAGATGGAATTATACACGAAGATGATTTAGTTTACATAAATAAAAGGCCCATGAAATGTAAGAGTAAGGTATAGTACATGAAAAGAGAAATGCTTGATAAGTTTGTCTGTTGAATCGACGCAAAATATGATAGAACTATGATTTGGTGTTTACAGCATACCCTGATGCCTAGGGATCACCATATATATGGTGGTTTTCAAATAGGATCAGATAGGGATTCCAAGCCTCAAACCAAGACCTAAGCTGGTGTGGTTGTCTAGATTGCTGGTAAAAAGATGTTTGATAGACCGAAGTAAACACGTACAGTATAAAGAGAGTTGACTGAAGCAATCCAAAGATATCTTTAAGCGTAAAAGATCATGCTATAAGTCAACATGAGGTAGACAACCATAAGTGAACTATTATGGAGCAGGCTGAAAGGAGACTAGTAATACGTCACAACCAATCGAGCATGATTGTTATTCTAATGGGCAGTTGAGGGTTTGGCCATTTTGACGAACATGAGTAATGGGATGATAGTTGGCGTTAGTTACCAAAATCCCTAGAAGTGGAGGCCAGACGTGGGTTATTACTAAGAGTAGGCATTTGCATGTGGATTATCTTTTTAAAATAAAAGTGAATTGTGTGGAGTGATTAATTAAACCCTTATTTGATTTTGATGAGCTCAAAGCATTTGAGTATATCTTATGTTATACTAATGAATTCAATCTAGTATTTCAGGCA
>JAOXJJ010000421.1:29753-39758 GCA_025769935.1 Phoenix roebelenii | reverse complement strand
ATTGGCATGTGATGTTGACTTGGTCAAAATATGGCACCACATGAAAGGACATATCATTTGATACACCTCCTCACTTGGTCTGCACCTCCTCTTATTTGATATGGTCTTTTAGATGATGGCCTTTCATGAAAGGATGTGTGGATGGGATGCATCTCTTGGAGATGCATCCCCACGCCTATTATAAATAGGCTAGCGGTCCATGGGTTTCATCATTCCAACTCCACCCCACTCATCTCTTCTTTTTTTCTTACATTAGTTTCTTTCTTTCTAGCATTGCTTCTAGTGTATCCTAAGCCAAGACAAGGTGGTTTTCTTTAGGACAAAAGGATTGGAAATGATTTTAGAAGGTTAAAGAAAAATAGAAATGAAGGAAAGCAAACCATTAGAGTTCTTTAGAAGAATTCTGCATTAAGGATCAAAGTCTTTGGAGCTTAAGACTTGAATCAAGTTTTCGTATGGATCAACGTTGGAGAGTGAACACTTGGGCATCTAGTGAAAATTCTGCACATTGGATTAGCGTTAGAGGTATTCTTCTATTTTTGCATTTATATTATATTATTTGATTGCTTCCATTAAGGTGATTTTGGCTTAGAATGGATTCATGTTAAGGAACTTTATTAAGAAATTTTTAAAATCCCTACCTTCCGCTGCCTATTATAGCATGCTAGAACTCTACAATACCCATTGGATATAAGTAGGCATTTGTACGGAAGCATAATGAAAATAATGAAATTGTGCGATATAAAGCACAACTTGTTGCTCAAAGTTTCCTACAAAAACCTGGGGTTGATTATGAAGAAACTTATTCCCCCATTATGGATGCAATTACATTCAGAGTTTTGATTAGCTTGGTAGTTATAGAAAAATTAGATATGCGGCTGATGGATGTGGTCACTGCATATTTATATGGATCATTGGATCATGATATATACATGAAAATTCCTGAAGGATATAAAATGCCTGAAGCATGTAATTCAAGTACATCTCGAAGCAAGTACTCTATCAAGCTTCAAAGATCTTTATATGGGTTGAAGCAATTTGGGCGCATGTGGCATAATCGCCTCAACGAATATTTACTAAAGGAGGGATTTGAGAATAATCCTATATGCCCATTTGTTTTCATTAAGAAGTCAGAATCCGGATTCGCTATTGTTGCAGTTTATGTTGATGATCTTAATCTTATTGGAACTCCTGAAGAGCTCACAAGAATCACTACTTATTTGAAAAGTAACTAGTTTGGTTAGGACGAATGTTGAATGAGACAATATAGTTTCTTAATGGTAAGAAAATATTACTTTTATACATTAAATTAATTAAACTAATATTGATTCTTTTTTGTGCATACTAGGTAACAACATGCCGTGAGAAAAATGTTTCAAAGATATTGAGTTTCAGCACACATCCATGGGATCTTCTTTTGATCATTTTCTGCGGTCCCAGCAGCCCGACGACCATACTTAGCACGAGTCCCAGTCTAAGCACGCGCCACCTACAGATTGTCCAAACACGGATGACGTGGACATCCAGGATAATTTGATTTACAGTTTATATATTAATTTCTCTTACAATCTAATTATTTTAAATTATTTGCCTTTAATGGACTTCTTATTTTATAGATGGATTGGGGAGAGTAAGGAGAACACGAGGGCCCACTCAAGCACGGGACATGTGGACCCTACGTGAGGATGTAAAGATCGTCGTCCATTGTAACAAATTGGGGCAGCCCATTAAGAAGCCTGGAAGCATTTTATCGACTTTTCTAGGATTGGTTGCGCAGAAGTGTCAGTTGTGTCTACTAAACTATACGAAATGGAATGAAATGCTTCCTTCGTATAAGGTTGAGCTTCTTAGAGTTATTGAGGTAAATAATTGAATTTGCTTACTATCACAATTTTATTTTTTGATTTAACATTATTATAACATTCTTAACTTTGGTGTAGAAAAAGTTTATCCTTCCTGCAAATTACCATGATTAGGTGCTGAAGTCCGTCAACCACAAAATAGAAAGAATATAAGGCGAAGCTAAATGCGGACTGGAAGCACGAGGGCATGACTGAAGAGGAGATGGCCCGTGTTTGTCCTCCAGATATAATCTCTCATCAGTCGAGGGAGCTTGTCCACTACTGGTTTTTCGAGAAAGCTCAGGTTATGTATATTTCTTCAATACCTTACATTGTATTTACTATTATTATAGATTAGAAATTTATACATTATATATGTTACACTTTAGGCTCGATAAATTATACGAGGCGTAAAGTTGAATTCGTAAGTTTTTTTGAAACTCTTTAAAATTTATCTTAAATTGTTCTATCATATAGCATGTATACTTTTGAAATATATTTTTTGTTGTAGATGGATGATAATGGAAGGGAGCTTGGTAAGGTGAAGTTTTATAAGATGACTCACACCCACCGAGATGGTAGCTTTGTTTGAGAGGAGTCAAGAAATATAGTTATATGTATTCATCTTTGATTTGTACAATGATTTTTTTTTATTATTGGCATACATTAATTTGACATTTTCTTTTGAGAGATATAGGACAGGGCAATAAATCTTATTTCAGAGCACGTCGGAAAGTCATCATCATCCGACACAACCAGTCATATCGAAGCTCAAGTGCTCGCTGAATTGATGAGTCCAGAGCGTTATGGTCGAGTGAGGGATTACGGCGTTGGAGTTACCCCCATTCAGTTATTTGTAGTGGGCATATATACAAGAAATGCCAGAGAAGGTAGTAATACTGCAGAAGTTCATCATCTTTAAGCAACTATTGAATAGCTAAAGCAGAACCAAGAAAATTTGCAGTGTCAACTTATAAATATTCCATTTTTGTTACAACTATTTCTCCCTTCTCAGGTAAATAACTATATATATTTGAATACTTTATATATTATCAATTATGATGTATGAGTTAATCTATCATATTATTCCTAACTTCTAAGATTTCTCTTTTTTTTTGTAGATTTCTGAAACTTCAAACGCTCGCAGAGATGATGATAATGGAGCTGAATCCCATCCCTGATACTTTGTAGATTATTTTTTATGGAGTTTGATATGTATATATTTTTTATATTTTTCAAAGTACATCGTAATTCTAAACTTTTTATGTAAATTTAGTCAGATATGACAATATAAATATTTTGAATGATCTAAATGTTTGCGTCAATGTCAATGTAATATGAATGTTTTGTTCATATTGTATAATGTGTGCTTTATGATATATGTATTTTTATTTTTATTTTTTTTAAAAATAATTACAAATCCCGACGCTTTTAAGCATCGGCAAAAACAGTCGTGGGATGCCCAGCATGCCTACGCCGACGCTTTAAAGTTAAGGTTATGAGAATTTGCCGACACTTTAAAGCATCAGAATTTGCCGATGCGTTAAAGCGTCGGCAAAAACCATGAGAAAACCATGAGGAATTTCTCTGTTTGGTATTCGCCGACACTTTATAAGCATCGACAAATCCCTATTTTTGCCAATGCTTTTGTGTAGCGTCGACAAAAAGTTTTCCCACTCCGGTCGATACTTATAAGTGCCGCTAAAGGTTGTAAAAAGCGCCAGAAAAGGTGAGTTTTCCTGTAGTGATAGTCTCTATTTTCTGGAAATTTTATGCCTAGTCTTTAATTTCAGTAGCCATTTTATGTTTAATCTCCACTGAACGCAATGCTCAAACAAAACAAGATTGTGTAGGAAAATGAACTTAGTTCATGTACAACAAACAAACCAAACTATATACTTGGATTAAATGTAAATTACTAACTGCTTGGAGAACTAAAGTGAGATGGTAATAAGACAAAATGTTCGGTGTTAAGTTTCCTAGAAAGTCAGATAAAGTTTCCTTTTAAAAAGGTTTAGAAAATAGGTGCATTGGATAAAGTTCTTAATCTACCGATGTTTTATAAGCTTTCTAAGCTACCTCAATTGCATTCAAAGTTTTGCTTTGTGAAGAATCTTGGGGGTTTGCATTCACAGGCCTAATAAACACTATAAATTTTGAACATTATAGCATCTATTTCTCCAAAAAAGAAAAAGGAAAAAGAAAAAGAAGAAAACATTAGAGCTTGTAGTTACTTCGGCCATGATAGAAGAGGATTATTAGACTCGATGTAGACTACTTTGATTGCTAAAGAAATCAAAAAAAATAACAAACTCGATATGGATCACTTTGGCCACTATGAGTATCTAAAAAAATCATCGGACTCAATGTGGATCACTTGGGCCATTATAGGTATCCAGAAGGATCACTAGACTTGATGTGGACAACTTTGACCATTATAGATGGGGTTGAACAGAGTCTACGAACGAGCTCTGTCACATTAGAAAGCTGAATCGTGCACCAAACATTCAGAGATCATAACTTAGTCATACGACGTCCGATTGAGATAATTTTTTGTTTTTCAAATTGAATAACTTTTCAAGATCTAGAAGTAGCGCCAACCCCTTAAGAGGTTAAAAAAAGTTAAAATTCCATCATTTTGGCCTTAAAACGAGCCAATCAAACTGAAAGTTTCTATGTTGAGAAAGACTTTCAGCTAGTGTATCCTTCAATTCGTTAAGAATTAGGTAGAGTGAGAGAAGGCAAAATTAATGAAGAAGACGAGATCTATCTTCTATAGAATATTTATTTGTTTATATTTATTTCTACTAATCATGTTCATTTTTGGAAACCTAGTTCTATTCAAACTAGAAAAGGAATCTCACAAAAATTATGCAAGGGATAGCCTCATTACTATTACAAATAGGGGTCTTTTCTAAATTTTGAGAGATTTGAGTTGAGTAGGTTGAGAAAATTATTCCTTCTTCCTTATTGGATCAAGTTGGTATGAGAGCCTCGGTTGTATACATCGATAAGATTCTCATTTTGTGGTCCAAATACACAAGGAATACAAACAGATGGGAGAAAGGCTATCTGCACTTAATGTACATTGAAGGACAAAAGTGAATATCATTGCTAGTTCTACCTCAATAGATAATAAGATGAAAGAACATCTCATATAACTAAAAAAGAAGATTGCCTAACTCGTTGAGATTGTGCCTCGATTGCCAATGCCTTCAATACAGATGCTAGTAACTTCTATAGTGAAGTTGTCTCCCATGCTTGAGACTGGAATCTACCATCTAGCATGGAAGACCAAAGCTAGAAACATCTTCAAGTCAAGTAGTTCAACTATGAGGTAGGAAAGAAAATATTTTTTTGCCTTCAATTTTGATTTAGCATGAGTTAAATTTCTTAAATAGGAGGAGCCTTGATTTAATAGAATCACCAAATTCGATGTGGACCATTTTGTCTACTTCGGATATTTAAAAGAATTATCAGACTCGACATGGATCATTTTAGCCACTATGTGTATATAGAAGAATTACAGCTTGATGTAGACTACTTTGACACTATGGGTAGAGCAGATAGGGTCTAAAGGTAAGACTCATCACATTAGGAAACCGAATCACGTGCTAAACTTTTGGAGGTTGTAACTTGATTATATGATGCCTGGTTGAGATGATCTTTTTTTTCAAATTGAATAACTTTTTGAGATCTACGATTTAACACTAACCCCTTAAAGAGTTACAATCGAGCGATGGAAGTTGATGAAGAAGTCAAGATCTATCTCCTGTAAAATTTTAGTTATTTTTTATATTTATTTCTACTAGTCAAGTTTATTTTTCGAAATCTAGTTCTATTAGAACTAAAAGAGAAATCCAACCTAAATCGTGTGAGGAAGGACCTCACTACTATTATCAATAGCCATATGTAACTCAATTTATGAACGGTATATCATTAATGAAATAAAAAAGAATGTAAATCTTACTTTAAAAATTTTTCTATTCTTTTTATATATATATTTTTGAGAGATTCGAACCAAACAAGTTGAGAAAATTATTCTTTCTCCCATATCGAATCAGCCTACCACCATTTTTTTTAATGAAATGAAAAGAATAATTTCATTACTTTCTAGAATTTTAAAGAGAATGCTGCATATTATGGAGCCATTTACTTGACTCCGTCCAGATGAAAGGAGCATTTTACCTACAACTTACTGTTGAACATGCATGCTTAGGATGAAATGACAAAAAGTGATCCTCTAATATTTTATCAACACTAAATCCAAACTTCAAAACGGCACGAAAGAGTACAGAATAGTTAAAACTCTTCGAATAACACGTAGTTCAAATGGCAAGCCTACCTAAACCTGATGCCCCTCCTACCCTCCCCACCTACCCTCTCTCTCCTCCTTGTTCACCTTCCACAACCATCGTCCCTCACCTCCTTCTGCCTTCAAAGATTGGTCATACGTGCGAAGGCAAAGTTATTATCTATCAGCTGGCGATTTTTTCAGATTATTTAAATGAGAAGGGACATGCTTTGATTGCCTTGCTTTGGATTCAAAAACGCATAATGGATTGTGAAATATTATAATAGAATCAATAATGGATTTTTTATAAACGAATGATAGTCTATGATGGATCTCTCCGAGAAGGACTAGAATCTCTTGGGTGACGTAAGAGGTTTAACAAAAGAAAAGTATTTCTGAACAAATGAAAGTTTTCTCGCTAAGGTGATGTAACTGTCGAATTAAATCAAATATTTTAAAATTTAAATATCAAATATTTGACTTGGTCGACAACCAAGCATCCGTGCATAAGTAAGAGAGCAAACGTAGAAAGATTCGCAAAGGAAGCAGACCATGACAAGTGTCATGCATCCACATGCAACAACAAGCATAGAAAAGCCCCCCAAAGAAGGAAGAAAGAATGGGCGGCCAAGATGCAACCGCAGGATCAAAGAAGTACAAGAAGATACGTCATCAATCCGCAGGAGGAGAATCTGCTTCTTTTGACGCGCCTGAGCCTATATAAAGAGCTCTAGGGATCATTTCAAATACAATGAAAATTTTCTCTTCTCCCTATTCCAAAAGTCTATATAAAAATGGCTCTAGGAGTCATTAGGGAGAAAAGAAATAAACAAAATTTTTCTTCCTCATAATTTTTCTATGTTTCTTTTGAGCTATCTACAAGCGTGAACATGCACTTCTTTCTTTCCTGGAGGCGCACTGACGGGGAAGACGTAGTTCTGTATTGGGTCATTGTATCTCTAGGAGATCTATGCCAGCAGATCCGTACATGGAAGGCATAAACTTTTCTGGGACAACGCGTCAGCGTGCTTTGATCCACAGGCCATCTTCTCTCTCTCTTTATTCATTTTATTATTCTATTGTCAAGTTAATTATTTGTTTATTCTTCTTATTTACTATTTTTGAATATTAAAAATATTTAATTATTTATTTATATATTATATTTGTGCATTTATACTAACAATCCAAAAAAGTTTATATAATATTAGCACTAGATTTTAAATTGCAATATTTATTATATATTTTGATGTATAAGTGCAAATTCTTATATTTTAGTTGTTACACATTTATGCTGGCTTCACTTTAATGCTTAATTTTTTAAGCAAAATATTAGATTGTCTAACCTCCAAGAGGTTTATTAATACATCCATTTGGACTCCTCATGGAGTAATTTTCAGATTCCATTCAAATAAAAATTTGAAAATTGGTTAATTCATAGGAGTTAGCTTAATATTGCACTTAGGATAAAATTAAACGATATCTAGTAAAATCATCCATTGAATAATAGTGTCTAAGAAAAGCTTGTCAAAAAGGCATACGTGCCTAAGACAGGCTGGTACTTAAGTGAGCTAAGTGCTCCACCACTGATCTGGAGCTGATCTGGCTGTTATTCTTTGAAATTTTTTTAACTAGACATATAAAGTTCAAATTACATATCAGTGCAATCATTTGACATAAATCTTCTCATTTCTACAGGTGTCAAAATTATGTTAAGCTACAAATTAATAGTTTCCCACACATCTGAAAATCTTAGTACTGAACCTGAGAAGTTTGATTTTGAATTTAAATTTCTTCCCATGCGGCTGATTAGGAAATTATTTCATGCTCACCTTTTCCATTTCATTTTCAGCATGTGCCCTGCATGGGAGAAGTTTGAATTTGAATTTGAATTTCCCCCCCATGCAGTTGATTAGGAAATAGTTTCAATTATCCCGCCAACAAGCCATGTATGGCACATGAGTCTTAGGTCTACATAAGGGAGTCATAGGCCTTGTGTGAGGATATATCTTTGATCATTGTTTTTGCTCTTTAATGCACTTAAACTTAATCCCAAAATCAGAACTTAAGAATAATGAAAAATGTGAGAAATGTATAGAGGCCAAATTACCTAAAAGACCATTCCACTCTATAAGTAGAGATTCTGATCTCTTTGAACTCATACATAGTGATGTAAGGGTAGAAACAAATATTTTGTAACCTTCATAAATGACTTTTCTAGATACTATCAACTTTATCTCATCAAAGCTAAAAATGAGGTCTTAAATAAATTCAAGTCTATAAAACAGAGGTTGAAAATCAACTAGATAAAAAAATTAAAATCTTAAGGTCTGATAGAGAATGTGAATATACCTCATTTGAGCTGACCTAGTTTTGTGAAGAGTATGGAATAATTCATGAAGTGACAGCTCCTTATTCACCCCAATCTAATGGAATAGTTAAAAGAAAGAATAGAACCTTAATGGATATAGTTAACTCTATGTTAATTAGTTCAGGTATACCAAAAAATCTTTGGAGGGAAGCACTCTTAACTGCATCTTATATCTTAAATAGAATTCCATTCAAACATAATGATAAAACCCCATATGAAATTTGAAAACATAGAAAACCTAACTTAAAATACTTAAAAGTGTGGGGGTGCTTAGCTAAAATAAAATTTTAAAAAATAAAAGAAAGAAAATTGGACCCAAAATAGTAGATGCAATATTTGTAGGATATGCAATTGAGAGTAATGCTAATAGATTTTTAGTGTTTAACTCTTACATAAATGAAATTAATAATAACACCATAATAGAATCCAAAGATGCAATCTACTTTGAAACTATATTTTCCTTTAAAATAAGGATAAATGATCAAAAAAATACCAATAATAATTTAGAGACTAGTTCAAGTAGAATCAGATTTAGAGAGAAAGAAGAAGAAGAAATTGAACCGAGAAGAAGTAAAAGAACTAGAGTTGAAAAAAACTTTGGAAAAGACTACTACACATTCCGAATAGAAGACTCTCCTACTTCTTTAGAGGATGCCTTGAAATCTTTAGATGCCTCCTTCTGGAAAGAAGCAATAGATAATGAAATGCAATCCATAGTTTAAAACCACACTTGGGAATTGGCAGACTTACCTGTTGCCCAGTAAATACAGCCCAAGAGGGGGGGGGGGGTGAATTGGGCCTTTTGAAAACTTTTAAACTACTTCTAAACTTTTGGGGTTTATTAAGCTAAGTTGTATAAATGTAAAGTGGAATTTAAACTTAGCAACAGTTTGATTTTAATCTAATCAAGATTAAAACTATCAAGCAACGGACTTAATAAAAGATTAGTCTAAGTTTACCCAAGTATACAATTCAATACAATGAGTCTTAATGCAATTTTATTGAATGAGACTTGATTAAGTAATTTGAATATACTTGCAACTAAAGGATGCGCGGATAAGAGTTAAGCAAGCAATTTATCTAAGTAAGTAAGTGAGGAAGTTAGACAACAAAGAAGCATTACAAACACAACAAAAGTATAGTGGTTCGGTGCACCCCAGCACCTACATCCACTCCTCAAGACCTCTTGGAAATTTCACTATAATTCCTCAGATTACAGCCGGTTATTTTACAAGCTTACAACCTAACTTGTTGTTTTCACGAGATCACAACGAACTCGGTCAGTTTTCACAGGCTCACCAACTAGAACCAACCGATTGTTTTTTCGGGTTCACAATCAAACCCAGTTAATTTTTCCTGATTCACCAACCACAACCTTACACCGTTGGTTTTTCCTTTGGCTCACCAACAAACCATAACCCCTGTATTCAATCCCTTGATTGAATCAAGTTACAAGATATTAGAACAAGAATTTAAAATGAATACAAGCTTCTTAAACAAGC
>JAOXJJ010000421.1:18522-29653 GCA_025769935.1 Phoenix roebelenii | reverse complement strand
CGACCTATATGTCACTAAAATTAGTGTTATTGCTAACCGATAATAATAAATTCACTGGATTAATATTATATTTGGGTATGACAGAGATTATCATAAATTAGAGATAAAATGCATATTGAGTACAAATTTGACTTCAGAAGAATCCCTTCCCAGACCCGACCCGGTTGAAGATCGGGTAGGATCCGAGTTGGGTTTGGGTCTGAATTGGGTCCATTTCTTTTGTGCTTTTGGGAAATAATTTTGGGAAAATCTAAATTAGCCATATCATAACTATGAGGTGCTGGGTGTCCCATGACTTGAAAGACTTGCACTTGACCTCCAGTCAGAATAGATGACCCGTGACGAACTCAGTCCGTCCGTCTACAAGCCAAATTTCATATCACACTATTTTTTTATCTATATGACTAATTGGACGAAACTTGGTATCTCCCAGCTCCCATCTCAGGAGGGCAAAGAAAGTCCCACACCTTCTTCCAAAATCCAATTCCATTGCAGAAACTGGCACATGACCCATATTCAGTCAAGCCAGATCCAAGCGCCCATTCGAACGCAGCCAAGCTCCATTTCGGCCGTCGGCATTCAACGCCCGCGTATCCAGACTCCTTCATCGATCAAGCTCTGTCCTTCTTTTCCGTAGCTCACCAAATAATGAAGGGAGATCCTCTCACCCAGATCCATGCCTTCCTCCCAGCGATCCTGCAGCACCCTCCAGATCAACATCTCAACCTCCCGCTTCCAATCCGGCACCCAAAGAAGAAACCCATCACCTCTTCTTCCGGTGGAACGCGTCCGTGATCAATTTCCTCCGCGATCCGCCCAACGAGCCCGTGAAGCTAGCCAATCTTCCATTCCCAGCACTCAGCAGCCTGTGATACATCCCAAGATCCATGCCTTCCTCCAAGCAATCCCGCGGCCAGCCATTTGCGAGTATCCGACGCCTCCTCCTCCAGCAACGGTTCCGTGATCCAAGCCTCCCACTTTCGTCCAACTGCAAGCGGGATCCAAGCATCAACCATTCTCTCAGTGATCCCATGGCCAGTCATGAATCATCCCACTCCCAGATCCATTCCAGATTATTTTCCTTCATCCAGCCATTCCGAAACTCCTCCAGCTCTTCTTCCGCCTGCATCGCGTCCGTGAATGGTGTCTTCCCGAGATTCCGCGGCCACCCCTTTCATCCAAATCCCATCCCCCGTGCCCGAGCTCCATGGATCGTGCCTCCAAGTCCGCCCTTCCGGAATCCCAAGCATCCTCAGCCTATAAATAGGGTGGCCATCGGAAGAAGAGGGGGGAGCTCGGAGTGGTGGGAGCCGGTGGGTCCAAGGGGGTCGGCTGGTTTTTGGTCCAAAGAACAGGGGAGGCCCTATTTTTCGAGAAGAAGGAAGAGAAAAAAAAATGTTATTTTAATTTTGTTTAGGTGTTCAACCGAGTTACTTGTTCCATGTTTTTTATATTTTTTTTTTCTTTCTTACTCTTGTAAGCACTTGTCCTTTTATGCAATCCATAAATTTATTTTATGCAATCTATATTCTAGTCTGCAATTTTCCTAGCACTGTTTTCATCCAATTTATGCTAAAGCTTTAATTTCTATTATTTTTAATTTCTATATTTTTAAGTTCCGTTCTTCAACTTCTGTTATTTTTCTTTTTATGCAATACAATTGAATCTTCCTTCATGCGATTTGTGTTCGCTTCAATCTTCTTATTTTCATCCATTTTAATTTATGCCAAAACTCTTCTTTGATTAATTAAATATATACTTTTCGAATCTGAGTACCTTTCTTTCAGTTAGTTTTAATTAAAAAATCATATCAACATCCCCGACATAATATTTTTCTTTTGTTATTCAAAAATTGCTTTTGAATCTGAGTGAATGTTTTTATTTTTATGCAACTCCAACCGCCTCCTTATGGATCGACCTCTTACAATCGCTATTCTTCGAGTAGGAAAGGTAAGAGTAAAATTAAATTAAACTTTGTTTGTCGGTTCTAACAACGATCTGTTTAGCATATTTTTAGTTAGACAGGAATCGAACGAACAATCTCTTTATGGTCTAAAACAAGCCCCCAAACAATGACACCTTAAATTTGACGAAATAATCCTAACTAATAGATTTAAAATTAATAACACAGATGAATGTATATATTATAAAAAGAAGAATAACAAAATTATAATTTTATGTCTATATGTAGATGATATCCTATTTTTTGGAACAAACTTAAAAATTATTAATGAAGTAAAACAATTCTTATCTCTAAAATTTAACATTTTGTATCTACTCCCTATAATCCATTTCTTCAAAAAGTTTTACTACTCTGATTGTCATTTTGTATCTACTTCCTATAATCCACTTCTTCATCTAAAGAAGAACTTAGGTGATCCAGTCAATCAAAGCTTGTATGCCCAGATCATTGGTTCTCTAAGATTTCTTGCAAATTATACTAGACCTGATATTGCATACTCTGTGAACCGACTGAGTAGATATACTCACAATCCTAATAATGATCCTTGAACTGCTTTAGAAAGAATTCTTCAGTACCTTAATGGTACCATATCTATGGGATTATACTATTTTGGTTATCCTGCTGTTCTCGAAGGCCATAGTGATGCCAACTGAATCAATGATACAATTGATACCAAATCCATCACTGGTTTTATCTTTTTTTAGGAGGTGCAGCTGTATCACGGAAGTCTACCAAACAAACTGTAGTGGTTAGGAGCACCATGGAATCTAAAATGATTGCCCTAGATACTACTAGAATTGAGGCCAAGTGGCTTAGAGATCTGCTTGTAGATTTACCTCTGTGACTTCACCATTACCTTTCATATCTATTCATTGTGACTACAGATCTGCTATAGATAAATGCAATCAAGAAAATACAAATGTGAAAATGAATAGGCACTTAAAAGTACGCTATAAATCATTGAGATACAAATTAAAGAATAACTTGATTACACTAAATTTCGTAAGATCCGAAAAAAATCTAAAACTGATCAGCTTACCAAAGGATTGTCTAGAATAGTGGTTCTAGAGTTGTTGAGGGGGATGGGGCTAAGCCCATTAGTAAAGTCACCATGGTGGTAACCCAACTTGAAAAGGTTCAATGGGTAGAAACAAGCTAGATAGGTGATTAATGAGGAGTACTATTTATTTTTTCCATCCCTAGAGCAACAACAGTGCTCATAAAAAGCAAGAGTTAGGTTGAGTTTTTACTCTTAATGAATCCGAGACCCATGAGGCAGGGTACCTACTTGCTTGTACCCTTTTGAGGATTCACCTATATGCATGTAGTCATGAGGCCACGACTGTGAGAAGTGGGCTGTTTCCTAATAACACACATGAAAAGATACCTGCGCATGACCGTAAAGTGCAAAACCACCTCGAGCATTGTTCATGCTATATTATGTGTGTTGTTGATGAAATCTGAGCCATAGACCAAGGTTCAAGGCATAGTCCATCTTGGCATCATAGAGGTAATCAATTGTCAGTAAGTGAAGGTTCAAACCGAAAGGTACCTATACCTATTACATATTATAAGATACTCAACACTTTATTTTGATTTTAATTTTTCTAAATATTTAATTTATGTGGAGGATTGTTGAATTAAATCAAATATTTTAAAATTTGAAAATTAAACATTTGACTTGGTCAACGGCCAAGTGGCAAGGATCCGCGCACAAGCAAGGGAGAAAATATAGAAAGATCCCCAAAGAAAGCAGACCATGATAAGTGTCATGCATCCACATGCAAAAACAAGCATGGAAAGGCCACCCGAAGAAGAAAGAAAGCATGAGCGACGAAGATGCAACAAGGTGCAGGATCAAAGGAGCACAAGAAGACACGTCATCAATCCGCAGAAGGAGAGTATGCTTCTTTTGACGCGCCTGAGCCTATATAAAGGGCTCTAGGGATCATTTCAAATACAATAAAAAATTTCTCTTCTTTCTATTCCAAGAGTTTATATAAAAAGGGTTCTAGGTTCATTGGAAAGAAAAGAAATAAAGAAAATTTTTCTTGTCCTCATAATTTTTCTAAGTTTCTTTTGAGCTATCTGCAAGTGTAAACGTGCTCTTCTTTCTTCCCTGGAGGCGCACTGACCGAGAACACGTGGTTCTGTATTGGGTCATTGTATCTCTAGAAGATCTGGGCTAGCAGACCTATGCGTGGGGGGCATAAACTTTTTTGGGACAATACATTAGTGTGCTTCGATCCACAGGCCATCTTCTCTCTCTTTTTTTATTTTATTATTCTATTGTCAAGTTAATTATTTGCTACTTTATTCTTCTTATTTACTGTTTTTGAATATTAAAAATATCTAATTATTGATTTATCAATTATATTTGTGCATATAGGCTAACAATAACATCTTCATAAAAGTCAAAGATATGCTTCGTTTTGATTTGCTCGCTGTTTCATGTCGTACACACCTTGGGCTTAAAATATCAGATCTCACTATAACCCAACTTAAAGCGAACCTATATAACCAAACCTAAAATCCTATGAAGATAAAAGATGAACTAGCTAGAATAACATGATGTATCCAATTTTTTATATGGGTTGAAGTTTTTGATGGCAAATTAACTAGTTTTGAACTTGGATCATTGATTGAGCAACAAATATTAATATTTTGATAGGCATGTGTATAAACTATATTATTATTATTATATAATTTAATACTCTATAATCATGATAATATTAATTATTATTAGAAGTATGTAATATTTTTGAGATAATTCGATTATGATATTGGGATTTTAAAAATGTATAAAGCCAAATGAAAAGAATAATTTCATTACTTTTAAAAATTTTAAAGAGATTGTTGCATATTACGAGAAAAAAAAGGAGGCATTGTTTTTTTTTTTTTTTTGACTCCATCCAGATGAAAGAAGCATTTTAGCTACAACTTAGTGTTGAACATGCATGCCTGGGATGAAATGGCAAAATGTGATCCTCTGATATTTTGTCGGCACTAAATCCAAACTCCAAAACGGCATGAAAGACTACAGAATAGTTAAACTCTTCGAATAACACGTGGTTCAAATGCAAGCGTACCTAAGCCTCATGCTCCTCCTACCCTCCCCACCTTCCCTCTCTCTCCTCCGTGTTCACCTTCCACAATCATCGTCCCTTACCTCCTCCCTTCAAAGATTGGTCATACATGTGTAGGAAAAGCGGTCATCTATTAGAAAATGAGAAAAAACACTTAAGAAAAAAGTGGTAGAAACTCCAACAATTCGAAGAGTAGTGCCCAAACTTATTGTAATTATCACTGAATATTAGATCTATCATTCCACCTTCTTTCATATAGCCTTCCTCTACTATATTCTCTTCCTCTTATAGGATTTAAATCTTGCTTGATGAGCCACAATCGATTATTTCCCTTCCTCATCCTCGGCCATGGCCTCGATCTCGTGCTCGAGCTCTTTCTTGAGTTCTTCCACGATCTTCTTTTGTAGTAAGCTTTGTTTGCAGAACTTGCTCTAATAGCTTTTCTTCCTTTCTTTTGTTAAGCTTTTTCTCATGAACTTGCAAATGATTACTTCAATTGTCACTTCCTCCAAATCCATGGATTCTTCCATGGTTGAAACAACTCTTTTGAGTCCAAAGACTGCAACATTTTTTCCACCACTCGAACATTGGTTAGAGTTTCACCATTCCTCCTTAATTGATTAACAATCACCATAACTCTTGTAAAATAATCAGCAATAGATTTTAAATCATTAATCTATAAAAACTCAAAATTACTTCTAAGACCTTGAAGACAAATCTTCTTTTTGAAGAAATTCTCATGGTTGTCTTGATGTTATAGTAGCTGCAACAATCTCAAAGATGGCTTCATCTAACTCTTGATAAATCAAGAAAAGAGATTTCTTGTCCTTCTTCCTTGACTCCCTTAGCAATTGCTTTTAATTCTCCATCAAATTCACCTCATTTTCAGAATCCACTGTCTTTTTCTATCATCTCTTACACATCTTGAAAGCTGAGCAACGCCTTCATTTGGATGCACCAATTCTCGTAGTTGTCTTTGGTGAGATGAGGAATAGAAAATGTCATCGTATTGTTGGCCATTGGATCAATCTAGCTCTGATACCACTTTGTTAGAAAATGAAGAAGAACACTTAACAAGAAGGTGGTAGAAACTCTCGAGAATAAAGTTTGGAAGAAGTATAATTTTGATTCAACTCACATCTTACAAATGGATGTTTACAACCCTTTATATAGCCTTCATATAATTATTATATGTAATTCATAGCACTTGACTCTTAATTTTTCTGATTCATGACACTTGATATACGCATGACTCATGACTCTTAAATCTTATGACTCTTCACATTTGAGAATTTATGACTCTTAACCTTCTATAACTCATGATACTCTTGCGATTTTTGGCCTTTCACCTTCTTGATCTTGACTTGACTTTCACTCTCCAACTAGGATGCTAGTTGGATGCCACGCCATCTTATTAGCCAAAGATTTTTTTAAATTAATTAAATGAGAAGTGATATGCTTTGATTGCCTTGCTTTCGATTCTAGAACGCATAATGGATTGAGACTATTTTGAAATATTATAATAAAATCAAAAATGAATTTTTATAAATGAATGATAGTCTATGAAAGATCTTTCCGAGAAGGACAAGAATCTCTTGGGTGGCGTAAGAGGTTTGGCAAAAGAAAAGTATTTCTGAACGGAGGAAAGTTTTCTCGTCAAGGTGATATAACATCTTCATAAAAGTCGAAGATATGCTTCGCTTTCATTTGCTTGGCTGTTTAATATCGTACGTAACTATAACCCAACTTAAAGCGACCCTACATAACCAAACCTAAAATCCTATGAAGACAAATGACGAAGTAGCTAGAATAACATGACGTATCCATTTTTTTATATGGGTTGAAGTTTTTTATAGCAAATTAACTAGTTTTGAGCTTGGATAATTGATTGAGTAACAAATATTAATATTTTGATAGCATGTGTATAAACTATATTATTATTATTATATAATTTAATACTCTATTATCAAGATAATATTAATTATTATAAGTATGTAATATTTTTGAGACAATTAGATTATGATATTGGGATTTTAAAAAGGTATAAAGCCAAATGAAAAGAATAATTTCATTACTTTCTAAATTTTAAAGAGAATGCAACATATTACGAGAAAAAAAAGGAGGCATTATTTTTTGGGGTAATTAATGGTCGATCCAATGTTGGACCGGATTATAAGTTTTAGTCGCTATTGATTTATTTTGTAACAGCCGGTCCATCCCATTTCTGGCTTTCCATTTGAGACGAAAATAGCCCTCTTCCTCTCACCGATTCGGCTTCATCTCTTCCTATTTTTCACTCTTATCTTCACACGGATATAGCTCTCATCGTTATGGTTTCATATTTCCCCCTTTTTGTAATCCTATCTCTCCATGAAATTTTCCATCTTCCTCACCAATTCCTGTTGATTTTTAGTTCCCCGGTTCAAATTTTAAGACCGTAAACAAGTTCCCACCGGCAAATTGCTCTTGCTTCCTTGTCCTGTTAATCCGTTCCTCTCTCGACTCTATTTTCCGGCGGGTCTCCGATTGAGAGTTCTAAATCGACGGAAGTTTATCGAATCCGACTCGAAAAGCTATCTTTGATGCTCGCGACTTCGCCCTGATAGTTGGTAGCCGGCGCTTTGCTCGACATTGCTTCCCAAACCCTCTATGAGGCGTATTTCCAATCCTTCGATGGTTTGGATCAATAGAGACTTAACATTACACTGTAATCATGGGAAGGGTCGGGGATTAATTTATGTTTTTTTTTTTTTTTTTTTTTTGACTCCGTCCGGATGAAAGAAGCATTTTACCTACTGTTGAACATGCATGCTTGGGATGAAATGACAGAAAGTGATCCTCCGATATTTTGTCGACACTAAATCCAAACTCCAAAACCGCACGAAAGACTATAGAATAGTCAAACTCTTCAAATAACACGCGGTTCAAATGCAGTCCTACCTAAACCTGATGCTCCTCCTGCCCTCCCCGCCTTCCCTCTCTCCTCCGTGTTCACGTTCGACAACCATCGTCCATCACCTCTTTCTCCCTTGAAAGATTGGTCATACGTGTGGAATACGTGTGAAGGAAGAGTGGCTATCCATGAGCTGGGGATTTTTTAAGATTATTTAAATAAAAAGGGATGGCTTTGGATTCCAGAACGCATAATGGATTGAGACTATTTTGAAATATTATAATAGAATCAACAATAGATTTTTATAAATGAATGATAGCCTACGATAGATCTTTCCGAGAAGGACAAAAATCCAAAAGTATTTCTTAATAGAGGAAAGTTTTCTCCTTATCCGTGCAAGGTGTAACAATTCAGAAAAGTCAAAGATATGCTTCCCTTTGATGTGCTTCGCTGTTTAATGTCGTAGGTATTTTGAGCTTAAAATATCAGATCTCACTGTAACCCAACTTAAAGCGAACCTATATAACCAAACCTAAAATTTTGATTTGCTCCTAGTGCAAATTTATGAACAAAATCCTATGAAGATAAAAGGTGAACTAGCTAAAATAACATGACGTATCCAATTTTTTACACGGGTTGAAATTTTTTATGGCAAATTAACTAGTTTTGAGCTTGGATCATTGATTGAGCAACAAATATTAATATTTTTATATGCATGTGTATACACTATATTATTATTATTACTACATAATTTAATACTCTATAACCATGATAATATTAATTATTATTAGAAGTATGTAATATTTTTGAGATAATTGAATCATGATATTGGGATCTTAAAAATGTATAAAGCTAACTTATCACCAACCTTATGCTTGATTATTTCCTAATATCATATTTGACGGAGAGTTTTCACGTTCTTGTATTCTATTCATATAATAACTAATTTATTGAAAAATAATATTTATTATAAAATATGCTATGCAAATGCCATGTGATGACCAAAATTTTAGTTTCTTTCTACATGTTCTAGAAGAAGTTAGGAATAGCCTATCAATATGTTCCATCAAAATTCATGACCCAACTCCACAAACTTGACCAACTCAACCACTTGGCACCCCTTTCGAGGATAATTAATCTAATTTATATTTGTCACAATGTAAGGAATGGATATTAAAGCATTGTGACTCTTCATGAATATTTTGATTAGTTCTTATGTTCTCTAACCATGAAAAGTTTTCACATGAGATATACAACTTGCACCAAATGAAGTTAGATATTATCTATGAAATGAAATACTTGAATGTTTCACTATTTTCACACGAGAAAACATAACTGACCATATGCTTCAATGGCTGGGATATGAAGCGAGATAGTTAAACCTTGTAAGGCACCAAGTGAGATGAGAAAAACAGAGGGGATGAGATCCATTCCTAGTATGTAAGAGATTTACATTATGGGTTTCTTTGGTAGATCTTCCTATTCAACTTTTTGATATTTTATTTTCTGATTTCCATAGATGTATTTATACTTGATTAATTTAAATCATCTAATTTACCAAAAAAAAGGAGGGATTAGCGATGCTGTTTCAATAATTGGCTGAACTGGTAGACTCTTAAATTTCCTTTTTCGGCCTGAATAAAATGGTCGGTTGAAATTTAGACACTGAATAATTAATATTTCAGGAAAAGAAGGTACTAAAGTAAATCTCTCATGTGATTGTATGTTCTATATACAATTTTTGCTTGCTGCCTTACTATACAATCTCTTTTCCGGCATCGGATCCCTGCAACCTATAGGACTTCAATTTGCTTAAACAACCATGTTGAAAAATGACCATAAACCTATAATAACGGACTTCAACTAAGAATTTTATTATTTTATATAATGACTACAATGAAAAATATGATTGAAATTCTATGAAAACAACATAATGATTACTACAGCATTTTTCGTTTAACATTAAATCCAACAATAATCATTAGCAAAAGAAAAGTAAAGGTATAATTTTTCCAATACTAAATAAAATAATAAAATAAATATATTTTTATTTGATATAGTCGAAAATGAGCCTGTTAATATGGCATGCCCGAATTTGTTCAACTTAAGATGGATGTGGCACTCTATATGGTTAAGCTAGGTCTACCACAATCAATCTAAGAATAGAATGAACAGATAAAAGCAACCAACCTCTGAGGTCACACGCCATCTAACGTAAAGTCTTGTAGTTCGGATAGATAAACGCCCAGCTCAATATCCATCCCAAACTGATCTAAACACTTTCGCCTTGGGTGACAACTCTCTTCCTTATATAGGAGCACTCCTCCTATCATGAAAGATAAAGACTACCATAATAGCCCTAAGCAGTCATAGCATATCTTAGGCAGTTACAATACAATCTTGGACAGTTAAGCATGATTCTAGTCTGGTATACCATTGAGACACTTTCTTCTCGTCTCTCTTCCCCCACACATTTTCATCTCCTACTTAAGCATTAGAGATCTCGATCGGAACCAATCCATTGAGTCCTCTAACTTGTTGTCTCGTAGACCAATGAAGGTAATCCACATTATCAACCTGAAGATCAACAGCAAAAGATTGGTGCTATCTGTCTTACCCACCACAATCAGTCAGAGTCTAGTGGCTCCCTACATGATTCTTAGAGATCTTATCTCCCCCTAATCCACTATTGGAGTCCTCATTGTTGAATAGTTTAACCTGCTCATCTAATAGGTGCAAGCCCTCACTACCATGATGCATAACTTGTATTAGCAAACTGTTGATCCCCAAGCAAACCAGTTGGACGACCAGGGCCACCCCATTTACGACAGCAGCCACCCTTCTCTCAGAAGAAACCAGAAGTGTGATCATCTTAGCTTTTCCTCTAAGATAGGCTCTAGTCCAGTCAATCTTTTCCCGCACCACTCAGAGAGAGTCTCTAGGTGGGAGGCCAATCTCTATCTCAAGACTAAAGAAATTAATGACAAGATGGAGGCATTAAGGCAAAAACATGCTCCATCAGGTGATGATCTAGATGTTGGCATCTGTTTAATTGCCATCCATTCAATTCAAAACTGTAGAAAGTTAGTGGGTGTTATTAGTCATTTATTGATGGCATCCGTTCAAAACTAATAGGTGTTATTAGTCATTAGTTTTTGGAAGAGAAAGGGTCACCCACTCCCTTCTATT
>JAOXJJ010000421.1:2357-15437 GCA_025769935.1 Phoenix roebelenii | reverse complement strand
AAATAGAAATTCAATTCTTTATCTTTGGTACCCAAGCTTTCTTGGGTCCTTGAATGTTAGCAATGATGGTTCCCTTCAGAACCCATATCTTCCTAACTGAAACATTACTTACCAGTTTTTTGCTTTTAGGATTACATGTAGTGTATTCTTGTTTCAGTTTATCTAACTTAAACAGTGTAGATTTTAGTTTTACATAAGTTGGCTTTACAAATATGTTCTTCAATGATTTTTATTTCTTCCAAGGATATATCCTAAACCAGCTTATCATAAACAACTTTCAAACTTTCTAGAATTAGATTTAATTTCTCAGAGCTTAGGGTAAATTTATCAACTATAGGTTTTAGTTTTTCAACTTCATTTACTAACTTCTGATTTTCTTCATGCAATTTCTTCTTATTATCCAGAAGCAGAGTATTTTCTTTTGCTAATGATTGGTTCTTAATCTTCATTTCCTTGTTCTTTAAGCTAAGTTTTTTATATTCAATCATAAGCTCAGAAAAAGCATCTTGAAGCTCATTGAAAGTAAATCATATTCAGTATTTAGATATACCTCATTTTCGTATCCCATTAGACACAGATTTGCAGCTTCTTGTTGCTGCTCTTCTTCTCCAGAGCTAGATTCATTACTATCACTCCAAGTAGCCATCATTGCTTTCTTCCTTAATCTCTTCGGAGCATTTTCAACAAAAGACAGTCTGTTCTGAAGTGTCCAGGTTTTTTGCACTCATAACAAACATATTGATCCTTATTTTCTTTAGTTTGCTCCCCCTTGATTACAGGCCTTCTCTTGAAGTTTTTTTTATTTCTTCTAAAGAATTTTTTGAACTTTCTTATAATCAGGACCATTTCCTCACTGTTATCAGATTCAGAATCCTCGCTCTCATCTTCATGTAGAGTGGATTTAAGAGCAATGGTTCTGCGCTTCTTGGGTTCATCCTCCTCAAGGTTCTGTTTCATTGAGAGCTCATGAGTCATAAGGAACCCAGCAGTTCTTTCAGTAGGTGAGAGTTGAGATCTTTTGCTTCTTGAAAGGCAGTGACCTTTGCTTTCCATGCTCTAGGAAGAGACCTAAAAATTTTCCGAACAAGATCACTGTTAGAGTAAGATCTACCAAGGCTTTTTAGGCCGTTAATAATACAATGAATCTAGTAAACATTTCAGTTATAGATTCACTGCTTTTCATTTTAAATAATTCATACTTATGCACTAACATACTGATTTTAGATTCTTTGACCAGGTTAGTGCCTTCATGTGTAACTTCCAGCCTATCCCAAATTTTTTTACGCTGCCATGACCTTTAACTCTTGGTTGTTAGATCAAAAAGTTTTTTGTGAGAACCTAGCTCTGATACCACTTGTTGCCCAGAGGTGCAGCCCAAGAGGAGGGGTGAGTTGGGTCTCTTTAAAAAATAATTAAAGATAAAACGTATAGAGAGTATGGGTTACTGTTATCTTATAGATTCAGCAGCGAAAATAAGATTGCACAAATACGATAGTGAATAAAGTTAGGAAAGCAGTCAGAAAAATACAGAAGAAAGGAAGAGAAGAACCACAATCACAAACACCAAGGTTTATAGTGGTTTGGTGCACTCCCAGCACCTACGTCCACTCCTCAAGCCTAGCTTGAGATTTCACTATAACCCAGCAGATTACATCCTAATTATTTTCCGAGCTCACAATCAAAACTCAGTCGGTTTTTCCAGGCAACCAACCGAAAATCTTTTATTTTTCGGGATCACAAACAACCCAGTTGGTTTTCAGATAAACCAACCAAAAATATTACACCGTTTGTTTTTTCGGGCTCACAAATAACTCAGTCGGTTTTCAGATAAACCAACCAAAAACTCTAAACCTTGCTGAATGTTTCCGATTCAACAACTTCCAATCGAGGCTTGGAAGAGCCTTTACAAGTTTCAAATCAATGAAACTGTCACAGCAACAATTAATCCAACTAAAAGAATATTGTAACCAGTAAACTTAAAGCTTTAGAATATAAAGAGTGAATCAATGAAAATAAAAGCTGAAGCCGATGAAAAAGTTGGTTGTGGAAGGATGTTCCAATGTCCGAACAGCAGTTCTTCATGTTGCAGTGAGAAGCTTCGACTGATTTTCTCATAGGAGAAAGTTTTTGATTTAATGCCGGTGAGGATGATGAACTTTTAAGCTTTTCTTCTCTTTTTCTTAGTGAAAACCTTTTTGTTTTCTATAGAATCTTTTTCCTTTTCTTGTTGTTTCTATTCTGAGGTTCCCTCGTATTTATAGACAAATTCTTCGGCGGGATTTGAAATTCTTTCTTTTCGTTCTGATGAGAATCTTTTTCTATTACAGAAGAAGACAAAAGTTGTTCAAAGCTTCCCGTTGTGGTCCCAGCAGTACAAGGGTCGACTTATGTAACTCAGGGGTCGACTCATGTTTATTCTGGATCGGCACTTCAAAATATCGAGGAGGCTTATGCTGTGATATTTGCAAAGGGTCGACTCTTTATCCTTAAGGGTCGGCACATCTTCATCAGGAGTCGCCTCTTTAAACACAAGGGTCGGCTTACACTTTGGTTTTTCGGCCGGCGCTGAGACTGAGCAGGGGTCGACTCTTCAAACGCAAGGGTTGACTCTTCAATTTCGGGGGTCGACTCATTTTGAACAAGGGTCGATCGACTCTTCAGACTGTGTCTCAGGCGGTGAAAGCTTTCTGTTTACTTTGAACTATACAAGGGTTGATTCATGTTTTGCGGGGGTCGACTCATTGACTGTATTCCTTGAATAAAATGTATCAAAATCAACTTAAACATGTTCTTTTTTTGCTTAGGGGTTGACTCAAGTCTTTCAAACAGAAAACTTTAGACTTCATCTCTGATCTCCATAGATTAGATTAAGATTATTTTCTTTTAGAACATGTCCATTGAGATATTTGCGAAGAACTTAAGATTTTGTAGTGCTTCAACTCTTCTGATTTTTCTTGACTTATAAAATTTCACAATTAAACTAATGTCATTAGTACACAACATCATCTCAAGTGTTTTGTAATAAAAAAAAATCATCCTTTAGGGTTGATAGAAGTGACTGAGACTTCAATTAGCTTACGTGGTCAGGGAGCGAGCCCAAAGAGATGAATCTCAGTCCTCTTGCAGAGATATCCTAGAAGTGACTAAAACCTCCATTTTATGAGCCTACATGGCTATGGGGCGAGCCTGAAGAGATGAAGCTCGTACCTCGCATGGAGATATCCCAAAAGTGATGGGGACCTCCATTCTGTGAGCCTACATGGCTAGGGGGCAAGCATAAAGAGACAAAACCTGCTCCTCCCATAGAGATATCCCAAAAATCACTGGGACCTCCGTTATATAAGCCAACATATCTAGGAAGCGAGCTTGGAGAGATGAATCCCACTCCGCACATAGAGATACCATAGGATTGATTGGAACCTCTGTCCAGCCAACGAGGGGCCAATGAGAAGTCCTGGTGCAACCTAGGCTTGGATAGGAGGAGGCACACTAGGCTTGGATAGGAGGAGGCACACTCAGCCTAATTTCCTAGGTGCTTTCTATCCAGAAGAACCAAACCAATTTTTCATACATGGGATCAACAACAAATACTGCTTTCATCCTTAGTTGAATTTGGTAAAATATTTATTTTATAGTCTATACCCAGACTCCTTTCCTAATTTTGGTAGAAGAAAAAAAACTACGCCCTTCCTTTCAGAAAAATAGAACGCCCAATGAGCTAAGCTCTAATAGCCTAACCTCTTCAAGATAGGAACGGAGGCTCTGGGAGAAATATCCAACCCTTGAGCTTGGGAGGGTAAAGGGCCGAAGGGCAGAAAGGACCCAAGTCGATGACTTGGACCTCAGACGACCACAATACTACATGCCTCTCTCAAAGCCAACTTCAAAAGGATCGTAGTCCAACACCTCAACCTAATAATGCCAGGAATGGGAAACAAAATCGTGGAGGCCCACAAAGAATCATAGCCTACTACCCTAGCCTCATGTAGCCGATCTCTGTAGAATTCTAGCTTTATTTCAGCTTACCTCTATAGGAATTCTAACTTCATCTTGGCCTATCTCCAAAAGGCATTATAGCTTCATCTCAGACTAATTTTAATGGCATTTTGCTGGTATTAAATATTTGAAAGCATATTCTAAAGGCATTATAGCTTCATCTCACTCATGATCCGACCCCATCCGATCTATTTGCACCCCTACGATCAATTAAGTCAATCTTTAATTTAAATTTTTTTATTAATTTTAAATTTAGGGAAGCAGATATTCTATATACATAAAATATAATTTATAGAAAAGTCAGAAACTATTTATATCGAAGACTCCAAAGGAGAACTATAGAACATCAACTTCTTTCTTGTTTCAACATTGACAACCGAAATCTCGACCCAAACACCACCAGCATTCTATCCAAATATAATTCTAATCCTTTGAACTGAAATCATGGTTGCCACTTTTATTTACTGACATTAAACCAGTTGCCACTTTTATTTACTGACGTAAAAACAGCAGCAGCCAAAGCTTCTCAACTTTATGGCTGTTCCCTTCATTTCAAGAACTCAATCCGGAGCCCACCCACCTTCACCTTCCCCATCCCGTTCCTCGGAACCAGCGTAACGAGCACACTATCGTCTGCCTCCGCTCCGAGGTCCTCCAGCAGTTCCGTTATCCCCAGCCGCAGCGCCGTTATCAGCTTCTTCTCCTTCTTGCTGTGCTTGTGCTTGTGTGGCACGTTGACGAAGGCCCCGGCAAACTCACTTGACCCAGGGTCAGCCGCCTCCTCCGGCGTGTTAATGTACACATCGAACTTGATGAACACGTCGCGGTCGAACTCGATCCCCTCGACCACCAGGACCTCCTCCTCATCCTCCTTCTCCTTGCTGCTCCTCGACACCTTGGGCCGCCTCACCGTCGCACTGACTGGCGATTCCAACGTCACCGGGAACGTTGCCTCTGTGGTTGTTCGTAGAGATCTCGCACCCTTCTTTGCCGCCATCGTACCCTTGGGAGTGGGTCGAGTTCTCAGCCAAGGGATCTCGACATCTTGGTAGGTGTAGCGGAGCCACTGCATATCCAAGCAATCCTTAATTTTGACTCGAACGATATCAGCATTCTCGTCATAGAAGAGAAAGGAGGTGTTAAGCCAGTCCTTATCGTCAAAGTCCTTGTGCTTCCCGCCGAGCTTCTTCCACACATACCACATGCGATCGACGTTGGAGTGGTGGGCATAGAAGATCGGATCGCGGCTAGCTGAGTACAGAATGCCCATGTCCTCTCTATTTGGCTGGTTCCTGTCACCGGTCCATACGTGGACGGTGCCGTGCGGCACGTTCTCGAGTGAGCCTGCACCAGGATTTGGCTGGTCCCCGGCACGGTAGGGGGATCCCATGAACAGTTGTGCTGTCTTCCCGTTGGCGATCACTTGGCGATACATAATCTTTAAGTTGTGGTCGATTTGCTGGGCCTGGGTGAAGGATGGGTCCTGCCCATTAAAGTCGAGGTCGATGAGATATGGTGGCTGGTGCTTGGCATCACGAAGCTTGTCATAGAGCGACGAAGACGGGTCAGTATAGATCGAAGGCATTCGCATGCCAGCGGGCGCATCCCAGTTCCAGAAGGGAAGAGCGAAGGTCTCGTCACCGATGAGCTTGCTGAGTATTTTCTCATGGAAGTAGAGGTAGAACCGGTGCCAGGGGAAGAAGATCCAGGAATTGTGGACCTGGATCTCGATGTCAGGGAAGCCGATCTGGTCGTAGGAGCCATCACAGTAGGCGCAGTGAACGTTAGCCTGTTGGGTGAAGTTACGTGGGTCGTCGGCCGGCAGGGCTTTCATGAGCTCCACGGCCTTGGCATACTTTGCCAAGTACTCTGAGTCAACTAGGTGGGCGGCTGGGCGGATGCGAAGGGGGTCGGAGCGTGGCGGGAGCTTGAAGTCGATGATTTTGGACGTGAATGGTGGGCAGCAGTCAGTAGGTATTGCGCCGGACGGGAGGTCAGCGGGGCCACATTTGGAGATGTCAGGGGCTTCAATGGGGAGTCCGAGGGCCTTGCGGTTGACGCCAAGACCGGCGGCAGCTCCGTAGAGCCCACCAAGACCGATGAGCATATCACGGCGGTCGAGCTTCCCCAAAGGTCCTGTGGCCTCAGAGGTGTGCATGGGTTTCTCATGTTCATCCCTCGCTTTGCATGAGATTCTGGGATCGAGGTGAGATTTCTTGGAAGAAAGAGGGACCCGAGGCCTTTGTCGATAGATGGAGCATGCAAAGGAGTTAGGGGAGGTGGAGAGGGAGGAAGTAGATGTATTTGGTTTAAGGAGGTTTGCCATTGTGAATTTCTTGTTCTAGTACTTGCAATAACAAAGGAAAGTTTGTGATCAATTTATAGCGTGAAACTTTGAGGCACATGTTAGAGTTTGATTCTCTTGAGTTCCGTAAGGTAATAGAGTTCTAAACGTAGTTTCTGTTTGACTAAAGATGTAATAAGGAAAATGTATTCAAAAAGATATTGTGATGAGAAGGGCACATAGGCTTGTAGGTTTACACCATTTGCAAGGCGTACGTCGATATCAACCGGAAGCTACGGAAAAGAGAAAAAAAAATAAAGGGAAAATTATTCATTTTTTATTTTGGTAATCAAAAAGTTGTTATTTTTGTTCCTCGAAGCAGTAAGAAGGTCTGTCTATAGAAGGAGCATGCAGTGGAGTTACGGGAGGTGGAGAGGAAGGTAGATGCATTTGGTTTGGGGAGGCTTGCCATTAATTGTGAATTTCCTGTTCTAGCACGTGCATTCACAAAGAGAAACTTGCGATGGATTTACAGTGGTGTGTGAAACTTTGAGACACTTGTTGGAGTTTGATTTTTGTTTTTTTGAGTTCCGTCAGTTTATAGAGTTCTAAACGTATGGTTTCTTTTGACTAAAGATCGGGCCAACGGTCGGCCGACATATATACCATGAATTATCATCACGTATTTAGACTCCTCAAGATCAAAACAGGATGACAATTCATGGTACATGTGGCGAGTGATCATTGGCCCGATCTGCCTAAATTCTCTCTTCCTGAGGCTTGTTTGTCTGTCAAAGCACTGTGTGTTTGAAATTTGAGTAGGGAACTCGCTCCTTCATTTTTAGAAGAATGAATTCCTTGGTAGCCGTACCAGGGGTAGAATTTTCAATATTGGTGTGCTGGAATCCTCGAACAGTTTCTTGGGCATTTTGATCTTCTTTCGTTTGGTAACGGATAAAGAGGTTTTATGAACTCATTGACTCTAATATTCATGATTGTCCAGGTCAAGTGTGTAGACTGTTGGATGTGACGTAGTGATGGCATTGCAAGGCCGGAAGTCTATATTTGATTTTAACCGCCGAGAAGCTTTCTTCATTGTTGTAATATATTAAAAATATTTTGACTAGTACTTATCATTAACAAATGCCAAATCGGAGGTACCTCCCATTCAGGCTAAACTGGCCTATACCATCCGTTTCAGATCGAACCGAGTCAACCTAGCCAGAGATCGGATCAGTTCGGGCATATAAAACTATTCCGGCTCCATAGGGCTGGAACCGACAGGTACAACAGTAAACTGGACGGAACTAACCAAACCAGGCCATATCGCCCGTTTTAGGCCAAACCGAGTAAACCTGATAAAAAATTGGGTCGGTTCGGACATATAAAACCGTTCCAATCCTATAGGGCCAGAGCTGGCTGGTACAAGAACGAACAGAACGGAACCGGTCCGGTTCCGTCCAATTCAGCCAGAACTCAGTGTGAACTAGTCAATTCGCATGGAGTCCGACTAGATTTGCCACAGCGCATGCAGTGGCATTTTTAGACCGGTTCAGTATCAGTTTGGTCTGATCCGAATCGGTACCGAATCAGACTGGGCGTCGATCTGGTTCAGTTATGGTATTAAAATCCATACGTTTATCTAGATTTTAAAATGAATTAGGTCGATCTGTTATCAACAAAAACATATTGATATATATATAATATAGTTTCCAAGATAACTTGATGAAGACAATGCCTCCCCTTGTCTTCTTTCCTCCACATATAATTCCATTGTCCTATGAGAACCTTGTCACTTCTAGACTGAAAGAGATCCGTGACGTAAGATTTACGAGGGTCTTCCATCAAATGTGGTATGGAAGAAAAACAGTCCAAGAAAAAGGCATAAGGTCTACTTGCCAGGGATTTACAAATGGAAATCACGATTTATTTTGCCATATATTGCAATCGCAGTGCATGGTGGACGGTGTGATCAAAGTGTGGAAATTTTGGCACTTTCTCTCAATCATAACTATCTCTTATTTCACACCAATCCATCATGAAGTCACTAAACAAAAGAAACAAAATTTTGATGACAAAGAAATTTCATCAACAAAAGTATAACTTCGATGAAAAAAATTAGCTTTCATCGTTCTACTAGAATTAGTAGTTTCTTTTGTGACAAAAAATATTTTTGTTGGAAAATTATGTCACTAAATATCTGGCACCAATTCCCATCACATGGAGAAATTTTTTTTATGACAATGTTTACTATATTGTGATAGAATTTATTGTCACTAAATATTCATAAATTTCATGGTGAAATATATTGGGTTACTAAATATTTATATTTTTTGTAACTTGAATTTCTCGTTATCTATTTTTCTTTTGTTTACAAAAGTTAGAAATTATGTATGAAAACTTTTCCTGACAAATATAATATCGTCAATAAATATTTGCTGCTAATTCCTATCAGATGGAGGAAATTTTTTTTGTGAAAACATTCACTCTATTGTTCATGGAAAAACTTGTCATCATTAGATATTCATAAATTTCAGGATGAAATATCTTTTATCACTAAATATTTATATTTTTGGTGACTTAAATTTTTCGTTACCTATTCTTCTTCCATTTACAAAAGTTAGAAATTATCTATAACTTCTTTTCATGATAAAAATAATAGCACCAACAAATATTTCCAACTATCTCCCACCAAAAAGAGAAATTTTTTTGTGACAATATTTATTATATTATGACAAAATTTAACATCGCTAAGAATTTATAAATTTTGTGACAAAATATTTTGGGTTACTAAATATTTATGCTTTTGGTGACATAAATTTCTTGTCACCTATTCTTGTCTAATATACAAAAAGTAGAATTTATATATAAATGCTTTTTGTTATAAAAATTATTAGACCAGACATATGGTGCCAATTTTTACCATATGGAGAGGATTTTTTTACAGCATTTTTTTGCAACCCTTACTGCATCGTGACAACATTTATCATAACTAGAATTCTTAATTTTTACGATGAAATATGTCGGGTCACTAAATTTTTATTCTTTCGATGATTTAAATTTCTTGTCATCTATTTTTGTTTCATTTACAAAAACTAGAAATTATCTATAGTAGTTTTTCACAATAAAAATATTTGTATCACCAATGATTGTGATTTTGATGACGACAATATGGTTTTGTTGCTAATATTTTACTACTAAATTTATAGTCCTTTTGTAGAAAAATTTTGTCACCACATTTATGGTGCCAATTTCCCACAATTTTGAGAAAACATTTCTATGAATATTTTTTAAAAATTATGAGAAGAAATTAACATCATTAACAACTAATACAATTCATGATGAAATTTATTGTCACCAAATGTCACTATCATATCATTTGAAAAATAGAAATTAATTATTTGGTGACCCCATGTAGCACCTCGATCAAAGATGGACTTCGAATAACAAAGATTTTAGATCTAAAAATAGTGGCATTACCTCGAGGAAGAGGGACTCCTCGGCTGCTGCTGCGTTCAAAAAACTGTTGCCCAATTGGTGCTTGTGCAAGGCATCGTTGTCACAGTAGTACCTCCACTCGAATGGCGAGTTGGTAACCCTCCTCCAAACTGAAAATGCTTGTCATCACCAACTCCCTCCAGATGTTGTCCCTCAGCCTAGATCGATACTGAGCCAAGGACTGCTGCTCCATCTCTGTGAGGTTGCCGCAAATTTTCAACTCATAGAACCGAGCGGTGTATTCCTCTATGGAAGATCTTTTTGGCGGTGCTTCAAAAGTTCTTTGAAAAGGGTCTCTTCATAGATGAGGGAAAGAAACTTCTCCTTCTCCTTCCAATCATTGATATGAAAGAGATCTATGCACTCTAGCAGTGGCAGCATGTTGAAATTTAATTTTTTTTTTCAAAATCAGTGGTTGCACCTGTTCCGGTTACCTACGTACGCCTTCAAAAGGGGGATCAAGCCATACGTAGTTCCTATATGTTTGAAAAAATGCAGCAGAAAGATCGAATTAAACATTTTAATTCTAGCATGCAAGAAAAATTATTAAAAAATTTCAAGAGGGGGGGTGCAACCCAAGAGGGGGGGTGAATTGGGTCTCTTTAAAAAGTTAAAGTTAAAATGTATGAAGAGTATGAGTTACGGTTATCTTATAAATTTAGCAGCGGAAATATGATTGTACAAATACGACAATAAAATGAGGAAAGCAATCAGGAATATGCAAAGGAGAGGAAGAGAGAAAAACCACAAGCACAAACATCAAGGTTTATAGTGGTTCAGTGTACTCCCAGCACCTACGTCTACTCCTCAAGCCTTGCTTGAGCTTTCACTATAACGCAGCAGATTACAGCCTGATTGTTTGTCGGGCTCACAATCAAAATCCAGTTGATTTTTCCAGGCAACCAACCGAAAATCTTTTGTTTTCCAGGATCATAAACAATCCAATTGGTTTTCAGATAAACCAACCAAAAATATTACACCGTTTGTTTGGGCTCACAAACAACCCAGTTGGTTTTTAGACAAACCAACCAAAAACTTTTCACCATTTGTTTTTCCGGACTCACAAATAACCCAATTGGTTTTTGAATAAACCAACCAAAAACATTATACCGTTTGTTTTTTTGGGCTCACAAACAACCCAGTTGGTTTTCAGACAAACTAACCAAAAACTTTTCACCGTTTGTTTTTTCGGACTCACAAACAACCGAGTTGGTTTTCAGATAAACCAACCAAAATTTTTTTTCTTGCTGAATATTTTCGATTCAGCAACTTCCAATCGAGACTTGGAAGAGCCTTTACAAGTTTCAAATCAATAAAACTGTTACAGCAACAATTAATCCAACTAAAAGAATATTGTAACCAGAAAACTTAAAGCTTCATAATATAAAGAGTGAAACAATAAAAATGAAGACTGAAACTGATGAAGAAATTGGTTGTGGAAGGATGTTCCAATGCATAAACAGCTGCTCTTCTCGATGCAGTGAGAAGCTTCGATTGATTTCCTTACGGGAGAAGGTTTCAGATGAAATACCGGTGAGGATGATGAATTGTTAAGCTTTTTCTTCTATTTTTCTCAGTAAAAACCTTTTGTTTTCAATAGAATCTTTTCCCTTTTCTTTTTTTTTTATTTTGAGGTTCCCTCATATTTATAGATAAATTATTCAGCGGGATTTGAATTTCTTTCTTCCCGTTCTGATGAGAATCTTTTTCTGTTACAAAAGAAGACAAAAATCGTTCAAAGCTTCCTGTTGTGGTCCCAGCAGTACAAAGGTCGACTCATGTAACTCAGGGTCGACTCATGTTCATTCTGGATCAGCACTTCAAGATGTTGAGAAGGCTTATGCTGTGATATCTTCAAATGGTCGACTCTTTATCCTTAAGGATCGGCTCATCTTCATCAAGAGTCACCTCTTTGAACGTAAGAATCGACTCATACTATAGTTATTCGGCTGACACTGAGACTGAGCAAGGGTCGACTCTTCAAAGGCAAGGGTCAACTCTTCAATTTTGGGGGTCGACTCATTTTGAACAAGGTCGACTTTTCAGATTTTGTCTCAGGCGGTAAAAGCTTTCTGTCTAATTTGAACTACACAATGGTCGATTCATGTTTTGCGAGGGTCGACTCATTGACTGTGCTGCTTGAGTAAAATATACCAGAATTAACTTAAAACTTATCCTTTTTGCTTAGGGGTTGACTCAAATTTTCAAACAGAAAACTTTAGACTTCATCTCTGATCTCCATGGATTAGATTAAGATCATTTTCTTTTAGAATATATCCAATGAGATGTTTACGAAGAACTTATGATTTTGCAGTGCTTCATTTCTTCTAATTTTTTTTGACTTATAAAACTTCATAATTAAGCCAATGCCATTAGTACACAATATCATCTCAAGTATTTTGTAATCATCAAAATTCATCCTTTAGGGTTGACAATCGAATTAAACATTTTAATTCTAGCATGTAAGAGAAATCAAATCTCAAAAATACCACTATAAAAACTCATAATCAAAGTGCCGGGATCTTTTAGACAATTATGCCAAAATCTAATGCATGATTAATATAAGATCTAAAATGAAAGACCTTATTTCAGTTCTAAACTTAAACAACTTAGATCCAACTAATCTTCGAATGTCCATCGAATAAACTCTGAAGATTACTCCGTGAGGAGCCCCAACGGAGGTATGAACCCTCATCTATCTCTAGATAAGTCTCTAGATTCATACCTTTATGAAAATAGAAACAAATGGATCTGTGTCTCGCAGCCGTACAGTTTGTCCGGCCTCTATGGATTGTCCATGCGAAGCTCTGGACTGATCAACATCCTCGGGAGTGCTAGCTCGCGAGGATGTCCTATGATGGTTGAAGTCAATCTTTCTCGAAAGTGATCAACCTTTTTACTTCATCGAGAAAGGACTGGAATGTACGAGGAAGAAGAGGAGATGGGCTCTCTGATTTTCACAAAATCAGATTGCTTCATTCTTCCCCTAAGGAGGAATCCTGCTTTTTCTAGGCGTTGGAGGGAGAGGGTGATGAGGTGTTGGCGTGTGTTAAGGAAGAAAATTAATATGATTGAAAACATTCCATTCCTATTCCACGCCTCCTCCTCCTCTCCTTTTATTATTAGGCGCATTAAAGGATATACCTTTGATGATACAAATAAAATCTCAAGGGATGAATCTTATCCCTTGATTAGGTCAACTCTAATCATGCGCCTCATCATAGGATCATGCCATGTGTCATGACGCCATCATTTAAAGCAATTAACCCCTTAATCAAATTAAGATAAATTCACTTATATGG
>JAOXJJ010000419.1:0-22404 GCA_025769935.1 Phoenix roebelenii | reverse complement strand
CCCAATTCACCCCCCCTCTTTGGTTGTGTCTACTGGGCAACATCTTTGATGCCGATGACTTTGGTAAATGGATGTATACACACACATATATACATATACATATATACACACACATATATATAAATGCATATATATATGCATGCATATACATACATATATACATATATACATATACATATATATACATATGCATGCATATATATTGATGGGGGGCGAAATGGATCGTCCAGCGCACAACAAAAAGGCCGCCCAATGTTGGCTCAATAAATGCCAACGCCAACCGGTTGAATTCTCGGTCCGGCCCAGAATTAGCCCGGCCTCGGACTCTGCCAAAAGCTCTATCGACCTTCAATGTTCGCCGACTCGCCCCGACTAAGCTCGGGGCGACCAACTTCAGTAGTGCGCCCCGACCCTCGAGCTCGGGGCGCTCCATCGAGCTATCCTCAACACCCATCTAGCTGACATCGCCAAACGCATGATGCGATCTCTCAATGGGTTCGGCCTTGCCAACAGCCACACCCACGTGTGCGCCCACACTCTCCTACATGGTCGTACATTGCAACGCCGCCACGCCATGCTTCATAACTGGCCCTCGACAGTCAAAGGACAACACCATGACTACTCCGCCCATATCCTACCATGACTGCCAATGCCTTACCATTCTCGAGAACGAACGGCACCACACGCCACCGGCCAGCCTTAGCTGTGCGCTATTCAACTCAGAGCCACACCCCCCTCTCATGATGAGGGCGGACAATGTCTTTGCTACCTGGGCCTCTCCACCGGAACTACAAATAGCCCAATCATGTAACTTCTAAGAAACTTTTTGGCTGGACCAAATTTATCCCACTCTAACTTGGTCGTCGGGGGGCCCTCACCGGAAACACCAATGAGGCTTTGTCAGGTCCGCCGCCGCTGCACAGGACGTGGCCCCCGTCTTCTTCCTCCAACGATCGGCGGCTCCCTCGACTCCTCCGGCGTAGTCACCCTCGGGCCAGATTTGAGCCACAACATATATATATATATATACATGCATATATATACATACATATATATATATATATATACATATATATATATACATACATATATATATATATATACATACACACATATATATATATATATCAAATGTAATCTAATAATTTCTTATGTTGTGTCATCCGTTTCTCATTAACTTAATTTTTATTTTTTTATCAATTATCTTTCGGCTTTGGACTAACCAGGATTATGATCTAGTCCAAGACTGACAAAATCCTACACGTAAGCCTGTAGAGGCTATTCTATGTATAAGTCGGTAGAGGCTATTCTATGCATTAGCTCGTAGAAGCTATCCCATACGTAAGTCAATGGAGGCTATCTCACACATAAACTTATGGAGACTATCTCACACATAAGCTTGTGGATTGTGGAGATTATCTCACGCATAATCCCGTGGATGCTATTCTATGCATAAACTTGTAGATGTTATCCTATGACAAGGTTAGTCCAAACCATATCTTGTCTATCTAATTTACATGTTACTTCTGTCAAATCAATTTCCACTTATACAATGAATTTTTCTTAAATTCAACTTTGTTCACCTATTCATATTTTCCATATCTAATGCATATAATAACCATATAAATATCTTTGTATTAGAAATCATATAAAATATGACATCACATGCCAAACCAAATTTATCGATGTAAATCTCATGATGCAAGTCTAGCGGTACAAACCAATATATATATATATATAAATAAAACTAGCGACCAAGTATAAAGATTCTTATCTCTATCGAAGACTGATTAAACACAACAATCACTGACCCATGTCACGGTCTACAAGCTGCGGTGCAGAGTACCCCGATCAGAATCTTCTTACACAGATGACTCTTCCTTTATAGAATCAAACTCAATTATCAAAAGAAAATCAAACAGTAAACTAGTAACCTAGATCGCCTACTGACTTCTACCAAGAATCCATTACTAGGTCCCCCGAGTCCCTTCTACCACTTACTTGGGTCAACTAGAGAGAGATACACCATAAGAAAAAAAAAAGAGAAAGAAAGAGGAGAGAGAAATAGAGAGGAGAGAGAAAAGAGAAGAGGGAAGAAGAGAGAGAAACTCTCTCTTCTCTCTTCACGAATGGGGAAGTCCATCTTCCCCATCTCCTTTCTCCCTTCCCCCTTGCCAATAGTAGATGGCAGCCACGGTGGCCCAGCTGCTCACCCGATGGCGGCCACAAGCGGCCGCAGCCCCAACCAAAACCTACGACTGCCAGCGGTAAAGCTCAATGGAAGAAGACCGAAACAAGGATGCCCTATTTTAGATGAAAATCCGACGATTGCCTGCTCAAATCAAAGTGAACGAAAGCCAAAACACTAAAGAAGAAAGGGAAGAAGATAAAGGAATCTTACCTTGGTCCGGCGAGGCATTCCGATGACTCTTCTCAGCAGAAATCGGAGGAAGAACTTGGAAAGAACTTGAAATCTCAAAGGAAGATGAGTGATCTTACATAGGCTAGATCCGGTCTTTGGATTGCCTTGAAACTTTAGATTTTTTAACATGTTCGTGATCAGGGAGGAGGAAGGCTTCGGAGAAGACTCCCAGCCGGAGTCTTCCTTCCTGCTTCCCTCACATGCGGAACACGTGAGGAGCTGGGCCTGGCCCATTTGGGCTAACCCACAAGCCTATGGCTGCTACACATAGCCGCCCAATATCTAGGTTAATCTCCGGTTGGCAAAATTTCTTTAAGATAGATCACAAAAGCAAGAAAAAAGAGGGTAGATTCTGGATTTGGTTCCAGGCTGTGGTGGTCTGACTGCAAGTACTTGCATTGTCATAATAATGTACAACTGCTTCAGATTATTCCATCATTTTCACCAAGTTTGCTCTATCAAGAAAAGGTAAAATATGGAACAATTCTTCCCTAAACCCAATATATTAAGCTATAGACAAAACTCTCTTCCAATTCCTTACTGCAAGAAATATTTCAAAAACATCTTGAATATGGAGAAGAAAATTGATGGGGACAAAGGGATAATAAAGACAACGGCAATATGACGTCTTCCTTTCGTTTATAAAACCCATTGTATGCACATGTATCCAAAAAAAAAAAAGATAGGGGGAGAGGGAGCAAGGCATAGAGCATATTTGTGAGAGCGAGATGGGTTCACTGGAAGTTTTTGATAGAAAGAAGAGTTTTGTATTGAAGAGAGAGATACAATTCGATGGATTTTCAAAAGAAACAAATTCTCATGGGACAATGCATATTCGATATGTGAATTGCATGGGGATTTAATCTTGGAGTCTAGTTTATTATAGAATCAATAAAAAATAATAGATAAAAGATTTGTTGGAACAACATTATGAAGCAAACAAGGCTGGACAATGTTACTAGCTTCATTGGGCAAGGGGAAAAGGGGTATGGGCTTTTAGCCACCATGAGAGTCTTCTAATTCTGCTTTTTTCTCTACTTGTACCTTTAATTCTTCTATTAAGCTATTCAAAGTATTGAAACTAAATTTAGAAAAATACTCTTGCCTTTTTCATTGAGTTTGTTGATACTACATAATTATAATTTCTCTCGTATAAAATTAGTTTTGCATCAACCAAAGGATATCAAAGGGAAGGAGATAAGAACAAGAATGGGCTTGGCATGCCCTAATAGATATAGAATTATTAGTAGGCAATCCCAAAGATCCGGCACAAATAATTTAAAAAGCCAAGCTTGCAAGTTAGTCTATTTCATCCTTAACTAGCAAAGCCCTATTAGGTTGTAAAATCTTTGGAAGCTTATTATCCTTGCCTCTTTTATTATTTAGCTTTTGCGCAAGAGGAAAATGGCGGGTTTGCTACATCACATATCTAGTCTTCCATATACGACTACAATCTGCAGGAACATAAGATAACTCATGACGGTTATAGTTGAATGTGAACCAATGGTCCTTCTGCTAGTATGCCACAAATATGCTTATTCCTGCTGCTACTTGTATCATAACACAAAAGGTTCTACCTGCAATCGCCATTACATTTGCCGGCTGCACAATGAGGTCTTTATTATTCTGAAAGTGGAGCTTCATGCTCGGGTATGCCGTGAATCCTCTAGCCGGGATGGGATGGCACAATTCGTAGCTGTGTGAAGTAAACTTTGAAAGCATTCATAACCCCCTGATATGGGTTGCTGCCTCATAAAAAAGGTACACGTTGATTCCTCCCAGCCTTCGTGCCACAAACGTGCCCGCCGGAAAACCAATACGGCGATCGCCAACGCTCACATCCACGAGGGGGAGGTAGTACAGTTTTGAGCCAGGGTATGGGACCAAGGGGATGGTATTCATGCCAGGCCCTTGTAGGTTTGCATCATGGCCAAATCTTAAATGACCTGGGTGTGCCGTTGAGAATTTTGAGCATATGGTATTAATATAAGACTGTCTATGGGGACATCTCGATGACAGCCTTCATCTACTTTTATCAACTGCAACTTGGTCCTTAACCATTAGGGCCTTAGTTGACCGGATACGGAACTCCTTGAGCTAAGAGGTCCAAAGCAAATAGCGTGGACTGGTCACAGCCATTTCAATCTTCTAAGGTTGAGAAAGATGTCTTGGTCCAATTTGAAGAGCATAGAAACTCAGATTCTCCAGGAAGAATCCATCTCCAGAAATCCGTTCTTCGAAGAAACATTGGTAGTTCATCAAGAAAGCATTCAGCCATCAAACTCCCTAGCAATTCCATATCATCCCCTAATTTTGTCATACGCAAGGGGATTCAAACTACACTATAGCTAATTCTTAGGTGTGGCAGCTTTGCGGCATCCATTACAGTTACCACAGACAAGCACAGATTCACCAATATTGATGGATTAATCTATACCTTCTCCTTATAAGAAATGTGTTGAGGATGTAATCTTTCTCACCAATTTAGATTTCTACCATATCCTAGCACTACACCCTTACCGTAACCGGGCACCACAACGCTTATCAATTGAATTGTGGTAGGATGATAGCAAAATTCATTGAAAGTCAAGGCTAATCAAATCTTCTTTTCGATTATCCTTTTTCTGGTTACTCAAATATTGCTATCACTCCCATGATTTACCCCACTATTGCGAGAACTTGCGAACAAGTTTTCTGGCTTGCTCATTACTAGGCGGTGAGAAAAGCTCAGCCAATAGCCATAAAAAAATACAACTATCTTTCTTTAAGGGAAAAAAAACTTCTCACTTGATTCTATTTGATTTTAGAAAAAAAATATCTCAAAATGTGGAAAGGAGCTTTAAAAGTAATTGTACTACTAAAACTTTATAAATGACTTAGAGCGAAGTCACAATTTTTATAGAATGCACCAACTAATAAAATAACAAGTTCAATAGTCCTCTCTCAAAATATAAAAAGGAGCTCGTAAAGATAATGGTACTACTAAAGCCCCATAAATGACTTAGGGCAAAGTCACAATTTTTATAGTATGCACCAACTAATAAAATAACAAACTCAATTATCCTCACCCAACCGAAAAATAGAAGATCTTAGAAAAAAGTAATTTCCAGTTAATTACATAAGCAATCTAATGAAAAAAAAGCACATATTACACATCATCATTACTACATGAGCATTTAAAGACACCACATTTTGAGTATATTGAATGGATCCTGATAGAATAGGGCAAGCAGTTATACACATAATACACGGCAGACAGATCTTTATGAGCAAAGTACATTATAACTAGAAAGAGAAAAAATTAATAAAATATCTGCTAGAATTTTAATCCTGTGAGCTTGTTCTCGACTCCCTAAAATGATTGTCCTGCAAGATGGATTAACCTTTATTCATCCAAGGTCAATAAAACAATTGAATAGATTAATGAGCTAGATGCATAATTTTCTAAATATTCCATACCTCCATAATCCAAAATATATTCTAAAAAGAGTATGATAAATTAAGAAAAGTTATGAAGAAAATGAGTTATACAAAATTTTTAGATCAATAAAATCAAATTATGAAGTGAAGATTATATGAAATATCTAATAAAGCCTATTTTTGAGTAAAAAAACTGAATGGAAGTAAAAATCAAAATGAAGTTTTACTTTGAGGGAATTGTAAGTGCATATCATAATTAAGATTTTGAGAAATACATAAAAGAAAAGTATCATACCAAAAAAAAGGCACATATTTTTAAGAGCAAGGAAATAGGACAATAGAATAGAGATGAAGAGAGGGAAAATGGTTAGCTTTGGAGCAGTGAAAAGGAAATATATAGACCGAGAAAAGAAAATTGGCGCTTGTAAATTAAAGACATAAATAATTAGAAAATATTTGTTAAAATATAGTGGCAAAAGTCGTTAAATAGAAGTGTGCATCAGGTTATAAGTTGAATCAAAATCCTTGTGAAAATAGCAGAAATTCTTTGAATTTTAATTTAAGGGAAAAACATGTTAATGAGATTTTAAAAATTAAGAAAAAAATTTCATGCTATAGGAAGTTAGCCCTCTTATTTTCAAGAACAGCCATTAATTAAAATATCCGGTGATAAAATATGTAGATACGAGCCTCATGTAATAGTAAAGACATAAGAACATGTAAAAAATACAGGAGATGTTGGGTAGAAGAAACTGAGCACAAACTAGAAATATCGAATTAATTTTTTTGTTGGAAAAATGGGTTAAGATCAGGGCATGAGGAATGATTAATAAACAAGAGATGCTGTAATAAGATACAAAATGGAAGGGACTCTTACTTGGTGGTCCTAGATGCGTTGGCAGAGGGATGGATCATGAAAGTCTTTCATGTAATGTTTCGTCCCCCCTCTTAAAAATGTAATAGGCATTAGGGATGCGCTGAATCCTGTTCTTGTCGTCGCTTTCTTCGAACCTCCCTCTGAATTCTGGATGCAGATCCTTCAAGTATAGTCCATGGAGTGATGTGAGATATTCGATGCCTCGTGGAACATCCTTTAACGCGGGTAGGCCATGCAGGTATAGGTGCTCCAGCCTTGCCATGGCGCCATCCTCTACCTCCACCTGATTAAGTTGCGGCATATTGAGTAGCAAGAGGTGCTTCAAGTTAGGGAAACAACTTGTGCCAAACCACAATCGCTGCCCGTCATATGCCTTCTTCAGTGTGAGATGTACCAGGTTGGTTAACTGAGAAAGGGATCGAATTGGATCCTCTACCAGCCCACTCCAACCCAGAGACAATCTCCGAAGGCTGGCTCCAAGGGAACGAAATAAGGGCAACTCCATCGTCCCTTCTGCTAGCCGCCCATTCAGATCAAGCATTAGAAGATGCTGAGGTGGATGATCCCATCCTCCCAACTGGAGAATCTCATTCTCGTTGCTTGCATTAAGGGACAAGTAGGATAGGTGATGCAACCTTGATAACGAAGCGCATAGGTCTTTGCAATGGATGCCACTCACTTTCCGTATCCGAACACTTCTTAGTTGGGTCAAATTCCCTAGCCATTTCACAAATTTCATGTTTGCTTCCACCGCTTGGAGAGTTTGCAGGTCTTTCAAATTCCACAGCCCTTTCGGAGCTTGCACACCTCTAAGATTATTTATAGCATTATAATTTGGAACGAAAATCTTCTCGGCAAACAAGTGACGCAACTTCTTGAGGTTCCTTGTCGTGCTTGGCAGTTTCTCTATTTGACTATCATAAAGGTCGAGCGTCTGCAGGTTAGAAAGCCTTCCCAAGGATTTAGGTAGCACCTTCACCTTCGTGTACCTAAGACCCAAAAAGTGGAGATTGAATAAGTCCCCGATTTCATCTGGTACTCTCTCGATCGAGATGCCTTGCAGCTCTAAGACGGTCAAATATCTAGAGCTGGAACACAACGAAGAGAAGGATGATGATGATGAGGACATTGAAGGGTCAAACACCATGAAAGTGCGAAGTCTTGGCAACTCCATCATCGATTGGATTTCGTTACTGTATCCGTGCACTGACAGGCGGCGTGTTTCATCACCCATCTTCCCCACCATCTGAAGATCATCAAGTACAGCACTAAAATTTTCCTTCTTAGATAATGATACAGCCAACTCTCGTACAAGATCGTGCACCCGACAGTGTTTTATTCTACCAAATTGATTCCTTTTTACAACATGAAGCATGCATCGATGGATGAGCTCCTTGAGATAGTCCTCTGCCACTTCCTCCATTGTGCTTGATCCCCTTTCCTCCACAAATCCCTCTGCGACCCATAGCCTCATAAGCCTCTTTCTTCGAAGCACATGATCCTCCGAGAACATGCTGCAATGCAAGAAGCAGTTCTTAAGATATCTCGGCAAATAGTTATAGCTGAGATTCAGAACATGCTTCACATGGTCCAAATTTGGGTTGTTATTCAACTCCCAGCTCAGCTGATCATAAACTTTCTGCCATTCTGACTTGGTTCTCTCTCTTAGGGATAGAAGACTGCCTAAAGAGACAATAGCTAGTGGTAACCCTTGACATTTTGATACAATTTTCTCCCCCAACTCCTCCAGTTCTTGAGGACATCTTCTCTCCTTATCTTTCCAGAATGCCCTCTTACAGAACAGTTCCCATGCCTCAGTGCTTTCCAAAAGCTTGAGCTCAAGATTCCGATCATCATGTGCTAGTGAAGCTACCTCAGCAATCTGGGTTGTAATGATTATTCTGCTTCCATTGTTGTCATCAACATTAATGGCATCACGAATAGCATCGAAAGCTTTCAGATCCCATACATCATCCAGTATGATCAAAAATCTTTTTTTCTCTAGAAAACGCCTTACTCTTTCAACTAACCTTCTATAGTCCATTCCTCTAAGGTCAACAGGAACTTTCTCTACTTTTTCATTTTCATTCAGCTCCTCTATCATTCTTCTTAAAAGATCATCCGGCTCGTAAGTTTGTGAGATGGATATCCATGCATAACATTCAAACTTTTTTCTCTCACTTTTATATACATTGTCGGCAAGGGTTGTTTTGCCCAGTCCCCCCATGCCCCACACGGACATTATAGACCAAGCCAGATCCTCGTCATATAGCCACTCAGATATTGTTTTTTTGTTTTGGTCAATCCCCACAAGGTCATCTTCATCCATGAAATGAGAAGAGACTGCTAAATTCTGCTGCATTGCACTAGCATTACGTGAACTACTACCCATTGCTCCCTCTGTTGTCTTAATCCATCGTTCCTTCATTTGTGAAAGGTGAACCAAATTAGTTTCCAATTCTTTCAGCCGAGCAGCAATATGGAAGGCAACCAAATTTTGGGATCTCTTTACTAATTTTTTAAGATAGCCTCCTAACCCGCTCCCCTGCTGTTGAGCTATGAGATACACATACTCATCCATAATGTCCTCAACGCTATATGCCAGTTTCCGTACCTCCTGAACCCAAGCTTCAAGGACTTGATTGTTATCAATTCGAGTATCTATATGACCTAGGAAGGCTTGCATTACCAAAAGTTCACTCTTGATACGGCTCATAGTACTTGGTAGTTCAGTCAACAATGAGACTTCATTTGCGAACAGAGAACTAGCTTCTCTCAGTGCTAGTCCACCCAAAGCGACACCGATCTTTTGAACTGCTAGAAGTACAGCCACCTCTGCCATGTCTGGTTCCACTATGAACTACACTTCCTTTGTTGGACAGGCTAGGTGTCCTACCAGACTAGCTCGTCTGTCTTATATTCTCTCTCTGTGTTTGGTCTATCCAAAAAAAGTTTGATCTTAGTAATAAATGATAGTTCATCAAGAGTTCTATACAATAAATAAAATTATTCAACTATGAGATATCACATATATACTGAATAATCTTGCTACCGTGTTATTTAGTTCTAAAATCACTATTTCTCCAACCATTTGTAAACTAACCTTGGAAAATAGTACCACCATTCACAGCAAGAAGGCTTTCCAATCTTTGAGGTGTATACAAGTATGATGTGCACAAAATAAAAAAATATCTAATTATAAAAAGATCAACAAGGTTTGGTCTATAGAATTGAATATGACGTTCCCACTTCTGAATCACACTAGAGATGTAGAAACAAGACTATAACCTTCCAAGAGTCATTTTGCCCAATTAAAATATAAGATATTATCTTGTTGCAGCTAGAAAAACGAGACTATGTGATAATTTGAAAAATTCATTAATTGTTTAAATTTTACTATTCCACAAAGTTGTTCAACTAATGTCAAGAGTGGACTTGGGCCAGCTTCTAGTCTGAAAATAGGCTAGGCTTGTTGGGCCAGGATCTAAAAGTAGAAACTGAAAGAATTTCTGGCTAGGCTTGTGTCGATGCTTAGCTCTACCCTGAAGCCCGAGTTTGAGACGGGACAAAAAATCGAGCTTGAAATCAAACCCAAAAATAGGACTTGAACAAGGCTCGAGACCTATCCTGGCTCTATATCCAACTAGGCCCTGCAGCTCAATTTGGTCAAACCTTTTCTTCAATGAATTTAATTCATCTGTTTACCAAGCTACGGCAGTGAGGTTGACCGCCTATGGGTGAGAGGGGAGGGCTAAAACCTTTGATCCCTAAGTCTCTTGTCTCGAATTTCTCTTTGACCCTTGGGCTCTCTACATCTCTCCAGCTCTTCGCTTCTTCGTCCACTTCCACTAGCCCCCTCCCCCTCTCATCGTTGCTGGTCAACAATCCAATGCTACAGGCCCCCTTTTCCAAGGACAAAGAGATCAGCCACATCCAATGTTCCTGATCCCTTCTCTACCGCTGTGAGAGAGAGATGAAAAAGAGAATAGATGAGCGATGCCCAACTATGGGCACTGTTCTTGGAGAGTTAGGGTTCGACAACCATAAATCGTTGGTCCCATATAGCTTTGAATAGCCTTCCTAGCATGACGAGGTCTACTCTCTCCTCTATTTGATCTACTCTAGCCTCCTCCCTTTTGCTATCGTCTCCCTCTCCAAGCCCACCTATAATATCCTTCCCCTCATTCTCTCATTCAAAATAAAAGAAAAAAGAATCATCTTTTCCTTTTTATTAGTATCCCCGTGGAGTTAGTATTTTTCTAGTATTTTAAAGCAAGATATCCTATTTCTTGGGCAATTGTGGTCATACTATCGTGCATTATTGTTAAAAAATGTAATTTTTACCATTTCTTATTAATTTGGCAGGTCCAATCAAGCCATGTAGGGGCCAATCGAGCCAAAATTTGGTCAACCAGGCCATAAGTCGGTCCAGTCTTTTGGCCCAAAAGACTAATTTGGGTCATTGCAATTGGGTTTCTGATGAGCTTGAGATCAAGCCAGCAATTTGAAAAATCTCGAGCCTAAGCCTAGCCTTGAGCCCAAAAATATTTTGAGCCAGATTCCAACAGAAACATAGCCCAACCTAGCTTGACCTTGTTCTAGCCCTACATTAAATGAATAATTTGTAGGTTCGCGATTGTTTCATGAATTAATCATAAAATTCATAGAAAATGGGAATGATTCATGATTAATTCAAGGAATCCTAAATTGTTCATTAGACAAAAAGAAGGTTTATGGTGCCACGTGAGATTCTAGGTAATGATTGAGGCAAGCCTAAGGCATATAGGGAAGAGCGATTTGACATGGGAGATATCTTTTAGAAGATATCTTTTATAGAAGAAAATAGGGTCAAACTTTTTCCACTCCCCAACTTTTCTCTGTTGCCTTCATGACTTATCTTCCAAAAGTTTTTTTCTTCAAGAACAAAACAAAGAAGATTAGATATCTTTCACTTATTCTCATTCAAATATAGGCCTACAAGTGGATTGATCTATCTCCAATCTGGCACTGATCCGAAACCAATTCATTCCAACCAGCACCAAAACTACTTGGATTAGGTTTGGATTTGAAAACATGACCTATTCTAAAAATGGATTAGATTTGGATACTTAAATTTCCAATTTGAATCCAAACCAACCTAGACCGATAGAAAACTAGTATATCATATATTTCAATACTTTGGTTTAATATAAGAAATATAAGTCTTCTGATGATGATATACTCAACTCAACTAAGTCTTAATCCCAATCTAGTTTGGGTCAACTATATGAATCCTTTTCCTCCATTGCTTGATTTAAAGTATATTATCTAAAAGTTGTAATGCTTATCAAGTCCTTCTCAAATATTTATCCTATGTAATTTTTGATCTACCCCTATCCCAATTTTTTTTATATGCATGAAATTACTCTTTTGTACTGGTACAACCCTCAATCTATGTTATAGATGCCCAAACCGTGTAAGTCATTCATCTCTCAGTTCATCCTCCATTGGTGCTACTTCCATCTTTTTACAAATAAATTTATCTCTTATTGTATATTATTTTGCATTACCATATATCGATCTCAACATTCTCATTTCGGCCATACTCATCTTGTGGATATGTTATTTTCTAATTACTCAATATTATGTACCATATAGCACAACTAGTCATATGACTGTCCTATAATTTTCTTTTTTCGGCTTCTTAGGTATTCTATGATCACATAATATTCTAATTTCACTTCTGCATTTTATCGACCCTGCTTTAATCCTATGGATATCATTCTTTTTTAGTCTCCCATTCCTTGTGAATTATGAATCCAAAATATAAAAAATGATCAATCCTATGAACGTTATAATCCATAACTTTTACTTCATTTCATTTGTATTTCTAATTTTATTAAAACTATATTCTATGTATTCTATTTTGGTCCTACCTAACTTATAACTCTTAAATTTTAATGCACACCTATATAATTGCAATTTACGATTACCTCAAACGTTAGTTTCATTCACCAAGACAATAACATCTGCAAATAGTATGCGCTAAGGAATATCATCCTAAATATGCCCAATTGGCTCATCCACAACGAGCGCAAAAAGATAGGGGTTTAGAGTAGGACCTTGGTATAACCCTATTATGATTGAAAATTTACTTATTATTATCAATAATTCTCATACTAGTAACCGCTCTATTATTCATATATTTAATCATATTAATATAACCAATGAAAGTTTCTTTCCTTTTCTAATATGTAGCATAAGACTTCTCTAGAAACTCTATTATATGCTTTCTCTACATTAATAAAAATTGTATAAAGATTTTATCTCTTTTCTCTATATTATCTATTAACCTTCAAAGAAGAAAAATGACTTCTATGGTCAAACTTTCTAGCATCAAATCAAATTAATTCTCTCATATTTTTCTATCACATCTTGATCTTTGCTTAAACACCCTCTTCCAAAGTTTTATTCTACAATACATGAGTTTAATACCATGATAGTTAGAATAATTTTGAATGTCACCTTTATATTATAAATTAATACTTAATATTCTTCCTCCATTCATCAGATTTTTTTTAATATTTAAAATTTTATTAAATAACTTAGTCAACCAAGTTACTTTCACTTTACCTAAATGATTATAAACCTTAGAGGTTTCATCATGTCTAACTGCTTTCTCTATTTTCATCTTTTATGTTGTTTCTTTTATCTTAGATATTCAATTTTATATGCATACTTAATATTTCTATCCTCAATGGAACTAGTAAGGCATCCTAAATATTTTATATGACTTTATTGAATAGCTAATAAAAATAGTACCACTCTATCTTCCTTTAATCCTGTCCTCCTTAATCAAAACTTTTTAATTTTTGTTATTTATAAATTTAACCTAATCAAATCTCTAGTTTTCCTTTTCTCTTAGTTTGTAATCTTAGAAATATCTTTATCTCTATTCTTAGTTTCTAACTTGTGATATAACACTTCATTTGCTTTGAATCTAGCCTCTTGTACCATCTTCTTAACTTTCTTATTTGCCAACTTATAGCTTTTATATATTTCTCTATTCTTATATTTTGGTTGTCTTCTATAGTACTCTTTTTAGTCTTCTAATAATTTGTTAATCATTTATATCATTGATTATAATATGAAAATCCTACTTAAAATATGTTTCTGATAATGTTTTCATGTGGCTTGCTATTATTTTATTGCCTAAGATATTTATGATATAATTAGATAATGAATTTGTATGTATTTATTATGACTTGTCTTTGAATTATTTTTGACTTGATTTGATATGAAAAGTCTGATGGATTTATAAAATTACTATTAAATCTAACATGATCCAAGTTGAAGGAAATTGGGTTATGTTTAGGTTCATTTTTTGACCTGATTTGAATATGCATTGGGTGTAACAATGGATTATATTTGGATACTTAAATTTCCAATTTGAATCTGAACCAACCTAGACTGATGGAAAACTAGTATACCATATATTTCAATACTCTAGATTAATATAAGAAATATAAGTCTTCTTCTGATGATATACTCAACTCAACTAAGTCTTAATCCCAACCTAATTGGGTCGACTACATAAATCCTTTTCCTCCATTCCACTTGATTTAAAATATATTTTCTGAAAGATATAATGATAAAAGTCCTCCATTATTTATCGTATGTAATTTTTGATATGCCTCTATCCCACTTTTTTTCTTTGAATGAAATTACTCTTTTGTACTGGTATAGCCCTCGGTCTATGTTATAGATGCCCAAATCATGCAAGTCATTCATCTCTCATTTCATCCTCCATTGGTGCTACTTCCATCCTTTTACAAATAACTTCATCTCTTATTGTATATATTCTTGCATTACCATATATCAATCTCAACATTTTCATTTCGTCCATACTCATTTTGTGCATATGTTATTTCCTAACTACTCAACATTATGTACCATATAGCACAGCTAGTCATATAACTATCCTATAATTTATTTTTTTAACTTGATAGATATTCTATGATTACATAATATTATAATTTCACTTCTGCATTCTATCGAATCTGCTTTAATCCTATGGATAACATCCTTTTTAGTCTCCCATTCCTTGTGAATAATCAATCCAAAAATAAAAAATGATCAATCCTATGAACTTTATAATCTATAACTTTTTTCTCACTTTCATTTGTATTTCTAATCTTATTAAAACTATATTTCATGTATTCTATCTTGGTCCGACATAACTTAAAACTCTTAGATTTTAATGCATACCTATATAATTGCAAATTATGATTACCTCAAACTTTAGATTCATTCACTAAGACTATAACATCTGCATATAGTACGTGCTAAGGAATATCATCCTAAATATGCCTAATAGGCTTATCCACAATAAGCATAAAAAGGTAGGGGTTTAGAGGAGAACCTTGGCATAAACCTATTAGTGAAAACTCACTTATTATTATCAATAATTCTCATACTAGTAACCGCTTTATTATTCATATCTTTAATCATATTAATATAACTAATGAAAGCTTCTTTCTTTTTCTAATATGCACCATAAGACTTCTCTCAAAACTCTATTATATGCTTTCTCTAAATTAATAAAAATTGTATAAAGATCTTATATCGTTTCTCTATATTTATCTATTAACCTCCGAAGGAGAAAAATGACTTCTATCATCGAACTTTCTAGCATAAAATCAAATTAGTTTTCTATTTTTTTCTATCACATCTTGATCTTTGCTCAAACACCCTCTTCCAAAGTTTTATTCTATAACTGATGAGTTTAATACCATGATTGTTAGAATAACTTTGAATAACACCTTTATATTTATAAATTAATACTATAATATTCTTCCTCCATTCATTGGATATCTTCTTAATATTTAAAATCTTATTAAAAAAATTAGTCAACCAAGTTACTTTCACGTTACCTAAATGATTCCAAACCTTAATAGAGGTTTCCTTAGGTCCAACCACTTTGTCTATTTTTATCTTTTATGTTAACTCCTTTATCTCAAATAGTCTAATTTTATATGCATACTTAATATTTCTATCCTCAATGGAACTAGTAAGGCATCCTACATATTTTATATGACTTTTATTGAATAGTTTATAAAAATAGTACTACTCCATCTTTCTTTAATCTTGTCCTCCTTAATCAAGACTTTTTAATTTTTGTAATTGATGCATTTAATCTGATCAAATCTCTAGTTTTTCTTTTCTCTTAGTCTGTAATCTAAGAAATATCTTTCTCTCTATTCTTAGTTTCTAACATGTGATATAACACTTCATATACTTTGAATCTAGCCTCTTGTACCATCTTCTTAACTTTTGTGTTTGCCACCTTCCAGCTTTTATATATTTTTCTATTCTTATATTTTGGTTGTCTTCTATAGTACTCCTTTTAGTCTTCTAATAATTTGTTAATAATTTATATCGTTGATTATAATTATGAAAATCCTACTTAAAATATGTTTTTGATAATGTTTTCATGTGGGTTAATATTATTTTATTGCATAAGATATTTATGTTATAATTAGATAATGAATTTGTATGTATTTATTATTATTTGTCTTTGAATTATTTTTGACTTGATTTGATATGAAAAGTCTAATGGATTTATAAAATTACTATTAAATCTGACCTGATCCAACTTGAAGGGAATTGGATGATGTTTAGGTTCATTTTTTGACTTGATTTGAATATGCATTGGGTGTGGGTTGTTCCTATCCCCAATCCTACCCGTCTTGCTTGAAGCCCTACTTGTAAGCTTCTTCACCTCTGTCCTACTCTCTTCTCCAAATTTTATTTCTTTTCATCCTTCCGCACAATATTGCCTAGCACTCTTCTTCATAGGTCCTAGGTTTGATACACTTTTACTAATTTAATATATATGATTTCTCAATAGATATAAGATATATAATTCTAAATAATTACATACATTATACAATTTTAAATAATTACATACTAATGTATTTTGATTTTTTAACTTTATTGATTTTTCCTGAATTATTTTGTAACCTTGTCAAATTATTCCTGAACACTAAACTTGTGGCTATGATGGGAACAAGTTTAGGTTGCAGGAGGGGCAACCATGATATTTTTTTTTTCATACAATGGATATGGGACGTAAAGCTAATCCTATATACTTTCTCTAATAGACTAGTACACTATTTTCTAACATGTAGTGAGGAATGGAAGCAGCACACCAAGAGTTGTGGAATTAGATGTACAATCTATGTGATAATCCAATTATTTTCCTACCTTGATATGAATGAAAGAACTAAACTTATTTATCTTAGATAGCAAACTCTCATTGTGATGCCGAAAGAATGAATCTTATTTATCTTGAATATCCAACTCTCATTCATACTTATAAAAAGGTAGGGCTAGCATTTGTTGGAATAATTGGTTGGTATCACTCCCTTGCATACTGCACCACTCAAGTTTTAATTTGAGGCCTTTCAGGTGAAGAGAATTAAGTAACTCAGTTATTGTTGAGAGGTAAGAGTTCTTTGAAAGGTATATAGATCACAAAGATCATAATTGAAATTTTTTTAAAAAAATGACAAGATTTTTTTTGAAAAAGAAAAATTTCAAAAAAAATCTGCAGGATAGTTTCTTTCCAATATATTTGATAAAATAAGGGAATAGAAAGAAATATATTGATTCTATATATTTTTGTATCATGGTTACAACAATATGTACATCAATATTAACCTAACAATGTAGCAAAGAAGGAAAGTGCACCAAAGAAAATATCAATCATATTTGAACTAATACAGTAACAATGGTAATCAATATGCTTAATAATATTCAAGAAATTAAGCTCTGAGAAACCAAGAATGGTTTTTCACATAAAAGAGAAACCAAGAATGGTATTATGATCTACATACTTCATATTTAAGTATTATAGATAAGATTACACACTACAAGAATTTATACATTTAGCAACAAAAAAATTTATTGCTAAAAAAATAAATTTCGTCGCTTAAAGTATTTGGTAACGAAAAAAATTCATTGCTAGGTTCGAAAAAATATTTTTTGCTAGGTTCATAACCATGCCCTATCACTAAAAGTCATCAATGACGAAAATAGTAATTCGTCACCAAATATTCAATATTTTGTGATGAAATGAATGTTGTCGTTAACACATACATAATTCATGACAAAATAATTTGTCACTAAAAGTGAGTAAATGATTTTGCCTAAACATCTACTTTGTCGGAAAAAGTTAGATCTAAAAATCATGTGTATGCATCTAGATATATAGATAGGATCAAACCGATGACATCTCGATTTGTTACCTACTACTCAACCACTACAACACCTTTAGCTTGTAATAAAAAATTATTATTTATTATACTTATTGAAAATTTATTTATTTTATAAAATATAATCATTTCAAATGTATTATGGTATTTCCTATTTTAATAATTAATTACTTTTATAAAATTCAATCCTTTCCTTTTTAACAAAAAAAAGTTAAATAACTTTCTTTATTCTTCATAATATTTTTAATTTTAAAAAAAAATTAAAATAATTTTAATATATTTATATAATTTTAAAGTTTTTAAAAATAGATAATTCATGATTCTTTTTGTTGCAAACTATAGTTATACAATGCTTTATAGATGATAACTTCCATTACGTAGTTAAATGGTCAATATTCTGCAGCAAAACTTTATATGTTGCCAATAAATATATATATATTTAACGATGAAACACTATCATCACTAAATTATATAAATAATTTTCAATAAAAACCATTTCATCAAAAAAGTTATGCGATAATGTATAGGTGATAAAATCTAATTTGTTGTTAAAGAGTTAGTATTCTACGATAAAAATATATATGTTACCAATAAAGGTATGTTTAACTACAAATTATTATCATTGTTAATAGTTAATTAGATAATTAGCAATGAAAATAATTTTTATTGTAAATTTATATGCTGAAGAATGTATGATGAAATACTATTTCGTCGCTAGATAGACTATATTATGCGACAAAATTATACACATCAGTAATAAATAAATCTTCGGTGATGAAATATTATCCTCACCAAAAAATAAAGATCCACCTGCGATGCGACAAAACATAATGTTGTTGCCAAATATAAAAAAAAATGTTAGTGACGAAATTAACTTGTCAAAAAAATTGTTGATATTTTTTTTTATTTTCTTGTATCCATAAGTATATATTTGGGAATGATTCTACTATCATCATAAAAATTAATAATTAATTCGTGATAAAAATATGTTATCATAAAAAGTCATGGTATTCATAACAATAATTTTTCATTGCAAAAATATCATAAATTGTTTCCAATAAAATTACCATCAAAAGGCTAGAGTAGAAGTATTTGGCGCCATAAATTTGGTGACAAAAATTATACCAACGAAATATAATTTTGTTGCTTAAAATACTACTTAAATGATATTTCATGACAAATATTCTATTTGGTTTTCTTATGGTACTTATTAGCGACAAATTTATTTCAATCTTCTACAGTTGAGAAAGATCTCTTGGTCCAATTTGAAGAGCATAGAAACTCGGATTCTCCAGGAAGAACGCATCTCAAGAAATCCGTTCTTCGAAGAAATATTGGTAGTTCATCAAAAAGAATTCAGCCATCAAACTCCCTTGCAATTTCTTGGTGACAAAAATTACCAACGAAATATAATTTTGTTGCTAAAATACTACTTAAATGATATTTCATGGCATATATTTTATTTCATTTTTTTATGATACTTATTAGCTACAAATTATAATTTGTAGCAAAATATTTTGCCGCTCATTGACCATTTTCTTATAGTGACAATCATGCAGCACAATCTAACTTGAAGCTATATAACTTGAAGCTATATTATTGCACAGGAGTAATATTCCAAATTGAATTTCTAAACTGGAAGCTATATTATTGTACAGGATTAATATTCCAAAATGAATTTCTAAAAAGCTTGGGGTTTCCTTCGTAACTATAAAAGAGTAAAACAGTCCGTGCTCACCTCTGATCACCAGGCAGCCCAGCCCTTGAAAGGAAGCGTCACCAGCAATGAAATGTCTGGGATCAATGAAGTAGGATGACTTTGTCGCCGGAGAGAGTGCATCACTATGCGCACATCGATCAGGGAAGCACCTAAATATATAAGATTAGCAGAGAGAGAAATGGCCGTGATTCTACTCTTTATAGATTAAATCCTCGTTTAACTGAAAGGAATCCGAGAGAAACAAGGAAACAAGCAGCCCGGCGGCACTGGTAAAACAAATAAAAAATAACGAAAATTGCTGTCTGGTTTGGGGACCGCATCGAGTGTGCACGGTCGCCCAGGAAAGTTCAAAGTTGTCTTCCTACTCCAGGAGGCACACGAGTGTGCTCTTTTTTATTATTTTCTAGCCATCCAGCTCAATTACAGGTTAAATTACGGTTAACAAAACAAGAGGAGATTGGATGAGCTGGACATAGCTATATAAAATGTCAAATGATGAGCAAAAATTACATGGGGTGGACTTTTTTTTTTTTGCCACAGTTTTTTTAGTGCGCATCTTAGAGAATAAACCCAAAAGTCATATTTCTTCGGCTAACAGAATGGTCAACTCTATGACGAAAAGAAACTAAAAAAAACAAATATAGTACATAATACTATGTGGCCAAGTAATACATACCAAGCAAATTAATTATTTAGCAAGTCAATACGCACATCAAGGTAGATCGATATATAATTTCTAGAATAAGGGTTCATCAGTATATAGTACACAATTAAATGATACATACTTAATTTTTTTCTAATATATTTGCAGAATATTTTTTTCTAATATATTTGATAAACTAAGGGAAGAGAAAGAAATATTTTTATTCTATGTACTTTTCTATCACAGTTACAACGATTTGTACATCAATATTAACCTAACAATATAGCTAAGAACGAAAACACATCAAAGAAAATAACAATCATATTTGGACTAATATAGTAACAATGGTAACCATACCTGAACAAAATTCAAGAAATTAAGCTTTGAGAAACCAAGAACGGTTTCTCACCTAAAAGAGAAACCAAGAATGGTATTATGAGCTACATACTTCATATTTAAGTATTATAGATAAGTTTACAAATCATGCAGCACCATATCTAACTTGAAGCCATATTATTGCGCATAAGTATATATTTCACATTGAATTTTCAAAAATCTTAAGATTTCATTCTCAACTATAAAAGAGTAAGAACAGGCCCTCCTCACCTCTGATCACCGGGCAAAACCTGCAAGGAAGCGTCGCCAGCAATGCAATGTCCTGGATTAATGAATTTGGATGGCCGGGTAACACCATATGTAAAATAGGAAGAGAGAGATGGTCGTGGCGGGTCAGAATGCAACCTGGCAAGTTGTCCACTTGCTGAAAATTACTAGATGGAATCCCGTGGACTGGGCCAATAGTCACTCGCCACGGTATTCCCTTATCGTATATAACGTCCTAGATATCAAAAAAGGAAGATAGAGATGGTCGGGGCGTGGACAGAATGCAAGCTGGCAAGTTGTCCACTTGCTGAAAATTTTTAGATGGACTCCTGTGGACTGGGCCAATAGTCACTAGCCACGCTATCCCCCTTCCTGTTTTTATAGTCTTGGAGATCGAAAGGGGTGGGAATTCTCTTTGATGAGGTGGATCTGGATCAAGCTTAGCTTTCGGTTCTCTGCATATGGCTTCGGTAATATTCTACCAACAGCAGTCAACGTAACTATACGAAACAAGCGCTTCCTCCTGCTGAAGATAATATGCCCAAGAAGCTCCCTTTTGTTGGTATAAATGTCTAAGATGAATGCATCCCATCAAAGTAGCTCAGTACCTACAAATATTACAAGATCATAGAAGACTAACATTAGAGGGGAAAAATTATTCAGCCAGGGATTAGGATCTATGAAAGCCATTTTACCTGCTCGTTTACAGCATCATACTGCAGAAAAGATGATTTTAGAAAAGCCATTTTACAAGAGATTCATTCAAGGAGCCACTATTTACATTTAAATACAAGGTACTAAGATAAGACCTTCTACGGGAGCATGTCGGGATGACAACCTTCATTTGGCAGATATTTTAGCTGCCAAATCTGACTTCTGTATATAAATTCCAAATCGGTCTTAAGCAGTCATTTTTCCACTCTGCCTTACGTCCATTAATTTCCTTCATGTCCACTTCCACAATAATGGTCCCCTTGACGAGGAACCCAAGTATCTGATGACAGACTTCATTGACTTCATTTTTTCTTGGAAATTAAAATCCAAAACTTATTTGGTAGCCTTCTGAGTAGTGGCCATGGCAGTGATTATGGCAGCCGCTTGTGACGTGACGGCTACACTAGTGGCGATGCCGGAACCTGCAATTAAGGTCTTATTTGGGGAGCTTTAGGAGGGCCAAAAAGCACTTTCTGGCCCTCCAAAAGTACTTTTAGATAAAAAACTGTATTTGGTAAATTTTTAGAAAATCTATTTCAGCTTTTGCGGAAAGCTGAAAAGAAAGTTGTTTTCAGCTTTTTCGAAACGCTGTATTTTTGACAAAAATACTCATATTAAAATATAATAATTACACAGTTTGTCCCTTTATAAACCTAAATCTAATAATTAAAAAATTTTATACCTTTATTATTGTATTATACTATAAATATAATATTATAATACGTTATATCATAATACATTAATATGTTA
>JAOXJJ010000417.1:0-18574 GCA_025769935.1 Phoenix roebelenii | reverse complement strand
GGGCCGTGCCAGGCACGGCCCTCTTCGTGCCGGGCCGGGCCGGGTCATGGGCGGCCCGGCCCAATGCCCATCTCTAGGAGCATCCAACTGAACCGACATTATGGATGGGGTCATCCATTGATTGTGTTGTCCAACCCGGTCTTGACCGGAATATATTGATTATGCCTGGCTCGCGTTTAATTGAGTCAAGTTTAAATATAGTTCCTGGGCTTGAAATTAATTTGGAGATGAGATATTCTTCAATCATTTTTTTTATTTCTTTTATAGACTTTTAATTAATAAAATATTGAAATTAATGCTTGAATGTAGTTTTTAATCTTGAGTTTATCATATTGGCTGAGATCTTGATATCTCAATCCAAAAATATCAGTCAATATCTTGAAAAATCTTAGTTCCCTCCAAATTTTCCAACTTTCCATATTTACTAAGATATATCAAGATCTTAGTTTATCTTGATTTCTGATTACTCATTGAGATGACAGTTATATTGAGATTTAAAAATCTTGTATACATTCAATAGTATATTTTAATGATTTTATATGAATTTATAATTCATGATTGAGGCTCAAATTGTTGGAACATCCAAATTGTGAGAATCATATTAAACTTTATTCAAACTTAAGCTCTAGTTAAGTTTTATTCGAACTCGCAATAAGAATGAAATGATTTTAGCCCAATTTAAGATTACGATTTAATTGAAATAGATTCATGTAAGTTTAGGCTCTATCATATAATTAATGAGCTAATCTTGATCTAAATGCCATGCTCAAAATTATTTTCAAGTCAAGCTCGATTAGATCTTGCCTTAATCAACCTTGACTTGATTGCATCTCTAAATATCACATTTGTCCCTTATTTTAAGACCTAAGACGGATTTGCTTCTACCATTTGGATTGTTGGAGCCAATTTAAAATGAAAAGAGGAACTATAATAGATAACCATCTATTCGAGAAGATATTATAGATAAGTCCACTATGTTAGCTTCAGCTAATTCTCCAAATTGTTGAAATTAGATCAAATGAATAAAAGAACTATTACATTTAACCCACTACAAACTTTGGTGGTCTCTGTGTGGAACCAATATAGGATCTTGGAAATAATCGGAAGCATTCTCGGAAACTTGTGCAAAATTTTTTACCTCAAGATTTTTATATAATAACTGCAGAACCTATAAGCAAAAATTCTGCAAGTAATTAAAAACTCGATCACAGACCTATATGCAATGTTTTTTTTTAATGTTTACCATGTAATGATCATTGAACTATTAATTTTTTAAGGTAATCGTATAGAATATATAACTTAGTAACTTAAAACTAATTAAAACCCTACATAACAACATTTGGTATGATTTTTGTTTGGCATTCCTCATATTATGAACTTATAGCCATTATGCAGTAGCTTTATACTAGGAGTGGACTGTTGCAAGAACAGTCCGACCACCCCAACCTTTCAGACATTTGTGCAGTGACACAACACCTACAACATTTTAAGGTATCGCATGCTTATAAGGTAGCTAATTTAACAGCGGGGTACCTTGCTTCTTTTGCTATCATAATACGGGGTTATTGGCTTTGATTAGATGATTACCCCACCCCACAAAATTCTCTGATTTTGCGAACTTTTTATGTATATTTTAAAGGTTAATATAACAGATATACAATTCTGACCAAAAAATAGTTTTAGATCCATTCAAGGACTTGTACATAATTTTTAACTCCCACATTATTTATGTAGACATGGTAAATTGTATTTATGTAGACATGGTAAATTGTATGCAATCTCCACATATAACTTACAAGCGAGGAAATAATAGCAGAATAAATATAACCTACTTGTGACAAAACCCCATATTTTTGTCTTAACTTGTTTCTGGCTTCCTTCAGGCTCAAAATTAAAAGGAGCTCAAAGTGAGGAGGAACTAAGGGGGGAGTGACCACTTATGGAATAATCACTTGAGAAAGCCATTAACGGGCCTAAACTAATGTATCGTCTGCTTCTGGCTTTGGTAAATCACAACAGGCTAATCTGTAACATTCAACTTAGCATACTTAGGGACTAGTATATAATATTCTTTTCGATAGACAATTCAAATTCAATCCTTAGCTTCTCGAATCTGAACCTTTGGTCTCCCCTGTTGGATTTTGTAATTATATTTTTGACTTTTAATTTGTGGCGATTCAAAATTTTAATCATTTTAAATCCTATATGAATTTTCTTTTGGAATATCTCAAAGAGATGCATCTTTTAGTAAATAGTGGCTATTCTATCAAAAGATGCATCCTTTCTTCTCGAGATAACTCCACATGAAAAGGTGTACCCCTTCCTTATAAAGGGATGCTTCTAAAGCATCATGTCTCCTGCATTGCATCATTTTGGAATCTATAGGTAGAAATTATAGGATTGCTTGAGAGATATAAGTAAGTTGAGGGAAGGGACAATAGTGGTGTGCCCCCATTGCGGCACTTAAGGGATACAAGTGAGAATTAAAGAATTGCGAAAGATCCCTAATATTTCCATTCTCTATTTTAGGGCATTATTTTGTATTCTACTCTTCTATACTTGGTCTTAGATAGTTTATATTGCATATTGAATTATACCTTAAAAGCAATAATGAAGTGACTTGTTGTATATCATTATCAATTACTTATAGCAGGACAAGTTGAATTCTACTCTAAGAGAAGTATCATCCATAGTACTCCTTAAAGTGGATTATTTTTTCCAACTCATTTTTATTCATATTTCCTGGGTTCATTGTATCTTATATTAATTATTTTATTTAATATGACAGCAAAGATGAATTATTTAATATTAATTATTTTACAGTCTCCCTTCTTTGCCACTTTTCTCTTCATGTCTCTCCGGGAATTCAGACTCAATGTTGGGGATTTGAGAAGGAGAGGTGTAGTTTAGGTGGAATCGCCTCCAAGGAAGCTTCATTCACAGGCTATTTTATCTTCTCATTCAAAATCTGCAGCAAAGATGGGTTTCTTATTTTTTTGAGAAAGCAAAGCCCGGTTTTTTAAATCAGTACATGTCTCCACGTCGAAAATTCTGGTGTTAGATTCGATTTCTCAGTAAAAGAAAATTAATATATTTTTTCACTATTTAGTGCTCAAAAAGCTTCTCTGAGTTCGATCTATTCCTTTCTTCGAGTTTTGTTGAACCGATTGAAACAGAACTGGCTTAATGGCATGACTTTAATCCTCTTTTAGGTCTGGTGGAGTAGACTGGTAATTTTTGTTCACTGTGAGTGATATTTTATATATCAATTCATCGGGCCAACTTGTCACCTCTGATCAGGTTTAAGGATTTATGTGCTTTTGTGCTTAACCTTGCATGCTTTACCTGAAAGAAGAATAGTCTAGTAAATTCTTACCATGACAAGAGAAGAGTTTGCTCGATATTCTCAGCAACCTAAGACCTGACTCATCAGATAAATTGATCTGGAGATAGAAAAGAAGCGGTATGCCGTCTCGGTATCAGACTTCATACTGATATCATTCTGTTACTGTATCGATACGTCCTATATAGAACCTGATTCGATGTACCGAAAATCAATATACTCTCTCTATTGCATACCAATATCGAACCGGTACAATACGATTTGTCCTGTACCATTCGGTTGGATACAGTATGCATGGCATATCTTAATTCATTCACTATTAGATTTTTATATAAATTCATCCATAAGCATGGCTCTGGAAAGAAACAGGTTGAATAATAGGCTTTTTTTTTTTAATGAAAATTCTTGGCAGAATTTTTTTTTTTTTTTTTTTTTGCCGGGGGGGGGGGGGGGGGGGGGTTGCTGCTTCTATAATGATCCTTCAGAAACCATAGATCACATCTGCCATCAAATCGATGGTGTTCAAGCTGGTCCTTGCTTCCTTCATTAACACCTCTCTGCTCTTTAATTTGAATGATCTAAGCTATGGAATAATAATGTAAAACGTATTTAAGAGGAGAAATCAGGTTAGCCTTACACACTCAGTATCTCTGGATTTTAAACTAACTCTCCATCTCTTCGTTTTTTTATCTTTTTTACTATTCAATAAAAAAAAAGGGAATAAAAAATCTTAGCTGACTCAAGACAAGAAGTTCCATGCCACAACTCAGAGAGTGGCTGATAGTTGTAGTTGGATTCAGGCCTCTCATATGTTTGGCTACTCTTTCACCAACTTTCAGCACCAGAATTATAACCACTCTTTATGGTTTAGTAATTCTTTGAGGACCATTGCATTTCTACTCCTGGCCATGGAAAGAAAGGCTGCACATAATGCTATGGCTGAAATTGATGTCAGCCGTCCAAACCACATCAATCAATCATTTCCCAGGATATGAGTGGACCAGATACTGTGTGGCGAAGCCTGTTCTTGGAACATTTTGATTCTCACCATGACGAAGACGAGCATGATGACATTCTCATAAAAGGATGGCTTCTTTCTGCATTCTAGAAATTCTATGCTAAACTAGAGTAGTCTAAAACTTGTGATCTCATCGTCATTGCCATGGTCTGCTCTCACTGGTTCCATTTAAAGTAGAGAGAGAAATCTTCCATTACCTGAACCAAAGGGAGGCATATAAAACCCTACAACTCTTTGCCCTCTAATGGAACAATTGTGACCAAAGAATATAACTTTTTTAGAGAGGCTAATTTCCTTGCAGATTGGCCGGCAAGTAGAAATTTCAATTATGATATTTCCTCAAATGGTATTGTACATCCAACGTTATCTTTGTTACCACAAACTAATTCTATGGAACTTTCTTATATGCGATCTCATTGAGGCCATTTAAGGGTATTCTTCCTTTTTTTTACCTAAAAAAAAGAATCTCCACTATAATGATTCAGGTGAATCTCCAAACTCGATCCCAAGTTATAATGATTTATTAAAGTCGCGGTCATATTATAATGATTTAGCGAATCTTCAAATTCAATGTGGATCATTTTGTCCACTATAGATAGGACTGGATATATAGAGTCCATGAGCAAAATCCATCACATTAGAAAAAAAACTAAATTGTGAAAAGAAGAATCTCACTAATATTATAAATATGAGCTATGTACCTTAATTTATGAGATATGGATCATAAATAAAAGAAAATAGAAATTATGTCCTACTTTCGTAATTCTTCCATTTTTTTAATTTTTTTTTGAGAATATTAATAATATTATTTTATTTGGGTAACTTTGTGCAAATAATAAATATGGCCGTTATAACAAAATAGCAACTAAAGCTAAAACCTATCTGAATTCATTGGTGTTCTATGTGCTGTGGCCGGATTACATGTTCGTCAGCCCTCGTCAATCATGGGGACCTTGATGTGGGGAACACGAGAAGTCCGTGTCCCAGTTGGCAGCATCAGAGGTTACCCTCCCCTAGCTTTCTGAGATTCTTCATGGCAAATTGGCCATGTACGGACACAAGCCCCATCAACTTCTCCTTTCTAATCTCCGGCCTCTTTGCCCTCTCCTAGCTAGGTTGACGACAATGGATGCCCATCCTCACAGGTGCCACCCATCTATTGGCCTCTAGGGGTGGGGCCCCTGGTGGATTCCTCTCCATTGGTTCCCATGGCCTTCTTTCTCTTGATGATTGCAGGGCTTTGGAATCCAATATGATGGGGCCCACACAACACTGATGGTTCGTGGGTCAGCATCTCCTCTAGTTTGGGTTTGAACCGAGAAGATCTAGCATGATGAACTCAATCACAAATATTGTGCTGTCTCTTGTGAATAATACTTAGATATCTCTATGTCAACCTCAGTCACCTGTAAATTTCACATTAGTATTGTAGCTGGGTTCGAATTGCATCTTTCATATGAAAAAATAATTGATCTTCCTTCACAACGTCGACGTTGATTATTGGAATATGCTCTTAGAAAATTCTCGATGCATGTCGAACTTCTTTATTTATCTATATATATATATATATATATATATATATCGAAGTGACTATTACGTGATCCAACGGTAGATTCATTGGAATGAAGGGAATGGAGGATGCAACCTCTGTTCTTCTGGTAAAGACTTACTTCATTGCTCCTTATTTAGTATCAGGTGGACATGATAATACGTTGGATGAATTAGGTCAAGTTCACATCAACTTGGTCTATTTGTATCCCTACTATGACGCCAGCAATTCTTTGATTAGCCCAACTTGGTCAAGCCATTGTATGTAAGAACTTTAGAAACTATGGCTAAGCTTGAAAGCAAGCCCTACATTTATTCGATTTTAGGAAACAGACAAAGGGCTTTATGTATCTTAAGATAACTACAATTTTCACGCTAAATGACTTAATTATAATCCAAAATACATAAAACAACTCGGCGTCTAGAGAGTGGCAGAATCTCCACCCCTAGTTGTCTATATAAACCCTTGTGCTCCTTTGTAACATCTATTGGAGAGGAAGGGGAAGAGAAGAAGCCAAGAGTTAGAGAAGGGCCTTGGGCTCTCTTTTCCAAAAGGAAAGAGAGCTCTCTCTTTTTTCCTTTGTACTCCCGAAAAACAGAAGAAGGGGGAAACAATTCTGCAGCTTTTGTGTCACACTAATTTCCTGCAAACCAAAGCGGCTATATAACTTCGCATAAAAATGGGTGAAGTAAGTACAGTTTTTACATTGCAATTGTCCTCAGTTCTTCATTCCTTTGTAGTTTGTAATATTTTATAAGTTTGTCTCTAGGATATAATCACTAAAATTGTTGGTTCTATGCGATAATTAAGGTGTAAGATCATTTTAAGCCTTGGATTCAAAACTGAATATTGCATGATCTTGTTACACCTTACGTGAAAGGGATGAGTGCTTGAGTTTGATCAAATTATTTTAGTTTGCTTCCTTCACATTTTGATATCGGAAATGAGGTGAACCATCAACTTTTCCTCAAAAGAAAAAAAAAAGTTTGTATTTTAAATTTAAATTTCATAATTAGAAACAGGGTGGTATTATCGCAATCAAAATATGGCTGCATGGAGTTCATGTTAAGAATATAATTTATATAATATGTTTTTGCAAAAAGGCCTTACATGATTGAACAGTAATGCATGAATTGTATTTCTACATGATTTTTTTTCAGATCTTCTTTACATATAATTTGAATTTCTTTTTTTAATGTATAGGAGCAAAAGGAACAAGAAGAGAAGAAGGCAGAGGGTGCCGAGGAGAATAAAGAAGAAGAGAAGAAAGAGGAGAAGAAGGAAGAAGAGACACCAGAGGTAGTGCTCAAAGTGGACATGCACTGTGAGGGCTGTGCAAAAAAAGTTGAAAGGTCTCTGAGGCGATTTGAAGGTATCTTCTTCTTTCCTTACCATAGCTTTCTCTCCTTTTCACCAGAATAGTCTGAAGATGGTTTGTTAAATAATTGGCTGGAAATCAAAGACTAGAAGCAAATGAATGGTCTGAGAAGAATTACCTGAACCTCAGCTCTAGCCGATATCCCCTGTTCCTAGACTTCGAATCTTGATGCTAAATTGAGAGAAAGATATAAGAATTAATAGAAACTTGAAGTTAAGAAAATAACATGTCTTGCACTATTCCATTAATTTGGATGCTACGCTGCTTTACGCCTTGTAGGTAGACTCTTGCCACTGTTTCATGTTGGATTTTCCTAGTTTTCCCAACCAATTGTTTATATATCGTTCCAGTTCTAGCGGATGTTTCTGAAAAGATAATTTGCTATATATTATAAGTGAGAAAAGCTTTGATGGCATATTACTTTTGTTCAAGAATATCCATATTTATAATGAAGATAAGCACATGATCATGGTAGCACTAGCATGGTTCAGAGCCAGAAATTAGTTGATAAATTAGTATTATTCATGGTTCATAGCCTGAGTCCCTGTTGAAAACAATTAACTTTTTTTTTAACTAACAACTTGGCCTAAAAGAATGTATAACCAACCAACATCATCATGAAATATCTCAAGTAAATCTCTCATATTCATTAACATCGGAAGGTTCATGATCCAATCGTACTGAAAATTTTCCCTCAAAGAAATAGTACTTAAAAAGTTTATCATCTTAATCATTCTATGCAAATGTGGCATCTTTTATCTGACATGGTACATTTGTAATCTTAATAGGTATTGAAGATGTGAAGACAGATAGCAGATCCAGGACAGTGGTGGTGAGAGGAAAGGGAGCAGACCCAATAAAAGTATGTGAGAGGATTCAGAAGAAGACCGGCAAGAAGGTGGAACTAATCTCTCCCCTTCCTAAGCCTCCCGAGGAGGAGAAGAAAGATGAACCCCCACAAGAAGAAAAGAAGGAAGAGGTTTGCTATCCTTTTCTTTGTTTTCTTAGGACTGACCTTAAATCTAGGAGTACTTTATGAGTGATAGAAAGATGTTGTTTAAAACAATCTATTCACCTAAGCCATATGGCTCTTCTAGGCAGCAATTTTTCAGTTGTGGAATAGCTGCTTCTATTTGCTATTTGCTAACCTTTGTAGAACATCAAAGCTTGCAAAGACAGTTATCTAGGACCATGCTAAATCAACTTATATTTTTTTTTCTTATTCAAATTAATATATGTAATCTAGATTCCTAACTCCGCAACATTGTCAAAACAGGATAGATCCATTAAATTCATTATTATGACAGAATTTATTATTATAAAATTGAATACCGATCTGCAGCTAATTTTGTTGATATGAATTGAAGTGTTTTAGAATTCATATGTATATTGAATAGAAAAAATTTAAGACTCCTCAAGTTAGGCCTCTTCTTTAGGTTTTAATAACAATGCCATGACGTAAAAGTACTCTGCATGTATTGAATTAAAATGTGTGCCTCTCCAATTTGTAGAAAAACATCAATAGACATGATTGTATCTTGTCCCCCTTGCAAACATGCACAATTTCTTTCATCTTGTTAGCTTAATCATTAGTTGATTTATCTTTTTCGGTTTCAATCGCAGCCAAAGGCGATTACAGTCATATTGAAAGTCCGAATGCATTGTGATGCATGTGCACAAGTTTTACAAAGGCGGATAAAAAAGATGGATGGTATGTCATGATCCTGGTTTTAATATATGATTCATTACTCAACACCAAAACTGAAAAGAATTCTTCAATTAATCTTGCATACTTTAGTTATATCAATCAATTAACATGTCACCGGATATGAAGTATCTTCATTAATCCTCCAGCTCTCCAAGAGCTCCAATGGTTGAGATAGAAGGCCAGCTGCTTCAACTCCCTAGCAGGATCATTGTGAATAACTCATTAATGGTACACTAAGGTTATGCAAAGAAAGTTAGCCATGGGGTTCGACATTGGCACTTCAATGCTGACATGGATTGCTGCCACTTTGTGCCAAAGAATAGCAGATCATAATTGGGTCTTTATCATGTCTGTGTGGCCATCTAGCATAATATCTATCACAAGCTTGAACTGCATTCTACTGCGTATCCATTACCTATCTTGCATTTTAATAGTTCTTGATTTAAAAACTCATTAATTCTTCTAAAAGATGTACACCATTACCATAGTATTCTTTGGTCAATCATCATAATCAATTAGCATCATTCTGAATGAACCAATAAAAACTCATAATTGGATTTTTTTATTTTGCTTTTTTTAAATAGGTGTGGAGTCAGTGGCGACAGACCTGCCAAACGATCAAGTCATTGTTAAAGGCATGATAGACCCAGTAAAATTGGTGGAGAATGTGTATAGACGAACCAGAAAGCAAGTTTCAATAGTGCAAGGTGAGGAAAAGAAGGAAGAAGAGAAGAAAGAAGAGAGGAAGGAAGAGGAGAAGGAAGAGAAAGGTGAAGGTGAAAAGAAAGAAGAGAAAGAAAATGGAGAAGATGACAAGAAGATTGATGTTAAGAAATATGAATATTGGCCTTTTAGATACTCTGTTGAGTATGCATACCCACCTCAAATTTTCAGTGATGAGAATCCAAATGCTTGCACCATTATGTAACCAAAGAATGTGAACTTAAAATGTTTTGCTAAGTTATATTTTGTATGCACATATGTGCTACTACATATTTTAGTGGCTAGTGGGGAAAATATTAAGCTATATTTCTTGATCTCTGAGTCTGGCTCATCTTTTCATCCAGTAATAGGTTTCCTAAATTTCATATGTTTATGGTCCTCCTTACTTATGTTGCTGCTAACAAAATTGACCTCATTGCTTAGTTCCTTTATATTTATGTTCAGAGGTGAAAGGCCTATGGCTTAATACACAAGAGTTGATACTCATTTAAGGTGCTAAAATTCCTGTAAAATGTTTGATTAATTGATTTCTCTGACCCTTGTGGCGTGCATCCTAGGTTTTAAATAAGTAAACAATATTTGATCCATCAATAAGCTTTCTGCAAAACTACTGCTATTATACAGTGGCAACGCTTGATGTATTTGAACCCTAAGAAATTTTATGAACCATTAGGCCGCATGTATTGTTTCAAGCCTAATTTAAATCAATTACACGCATGACATGATGACTTTCAATCTACTAAAAAGCAGCAACATCTCAGAACTTCGGGTGCATCACTCTTTTTATAGGTTGACTCTTTTTTGCTTTTATAGATCGAATCTCAATAAGAAAAATGGAACAATGTTTACCTTTAAGATGGGAAAGGCTTCCTTTTAAAATTCTCAAGCATCATGTGTCAGGCCCCAAACCCACCATCCCGATTCGGCCACGTGACACGGTCACACACTCCCTAGGTCATAGCCTAGAGAATATGCTAGACCAGAAAAACTTATTATAACCTCAATATCCATGAACAAAAAAATAACCTCAGTTCATAACAAATAACAAACTTATACAAAAATTTTCATAGTACATAGCAAGTATAAAAAGCTTGAGTGTTCTCCCCTCTGGATGGCTATCTAAATATATAATACTGATCTATTTTGTTTAATTAGTAGAGTGCATCACATATAATGCACATGTTTTTTTTTTAAAAAAAAGATAAATCAATTTAAATAAATAATAGATGTAGAAGAAGGGCTTGAACCTTTTGATCTCATGGTTAACAACTCTGTGTACAGGGTAGGGCAAAGAAATGTAGTGGGCAAGGAAATGAGTGGGGTGTACAGAGCATGCTATGGCCCTACCTAGGGAGACATCTAATAGAGAGGGGAAACATGGACAACATATGCACCTCACAAAGGGACATATAAGAGAGCTGTCATTAGATAGCAGGAAGAAATATGCTAGAAAAATATATACTACTACTAATACCTATCCATTCACCACACTGTTCACCAGTCCAGTGTAATAGCTAAGGATTGGTGCACCATAACGACCGGGTGGTCGTCGGTGGTATATTCAATCATGCAGTACTGATGAGTACCACTCGGACAATAATCGACTTCCACATGGAGTCAAATGGCGATATGATAACCTGAAATTTAGATCAAATGTACACATCCCGTCGATTGGATGCAAGGTGTAACAACTCAAAATCTCATCCAAAATAGCTAGCCATAAGATATTATTTTGGTTCTTTGATCTTGTATAAGTACTCAAGATCTATCCAGCAAATAACCGATGTGGGACAAATACATGCTCGCACGAATCTTCATATACTCCCTCCGTTTAAGTTCCGATGTCTTCGTCAGGCTAAGGGTTCAAATCCATTCAATTCTAATCACAAACATCACAATCATCTCATGGTTAGCCCTAATAAATTAGTGCTGCAGTGTCCCCTGGTTCATATAGCTTATAGGTCGGGTCCACTCTGATACCATTTGTAACAACTCAAGACCTCATCTAAAATGGTTAGTTGAAAGGTATTATTTGGGTTCTTTGATCATGTATAAGTACCCAAAATCTACCTAGCAAATAACTGATGTGGGATTAAATATACGCCCGCATGGATCTTCACACAATAGATCAATGTTTCAAGTCTTGATTGGTTTTATTCCTCAAGATCTTGGTCCCTTCTGGAGTTCTTACATTGGTGGTGGGTGATACACACACATATACTCAATGTTTAGTGTTATTCCACACACATGTGTTGGGAAAAATTTAAATGCGCACGCAGCTCGAGATTTGGCTACGTGCACGTTTGAAATTGGAAACGCCCATTGGGCATTTTCCTTTTTGATTAAATGGGTGCGCGCCTGCTGGCGCACGTTGCCAGCGTTCGCATGAAGAGCGCGGACGCGTCCGCAAAAAGACCGAATTGCCTCCGTTAAAAATTCCTATATAAACTCCTCTATTTCATCTCTTTGATATACGAAAAATTACAACTCCTCTAGGATTTACAACTTTACAGTTTAAATCTATTAAATAAATAAATTTATTTTGTGCTAGATTAGATTTATTTTGTATTAAAATAGAATGATTTGGAAGCCGAATAATATATATATATATATATATATGTATGTATATGTATTATTTCCTTTAAGATTGTTTATTAATTGTAATTTTAGATTTATTTGTTTATTAAGGTTATATATTGCTATCAATCCAAAGAAGTGTTTGATTATTTTTTGTTAATAATATATAATTCATTAAATCTTTTATTGCAATTGTAGCATATTAGATTTTAATGGCAATAATTATTTTTGCTAGTACATAATTAATAATAAATTATTCTAAAAAAGTAATAATTTGTTTAACCTCCAAGAGGTTTATTATACCTCCATTTGGACTCCTCAAGGAGTAATTTTCAGATCCCATTCAAATGAAAAATTCAAAAATTGGTTAATACATAATAATTAATTCATTGAATTGACTTATTAGATCTCAATCAATTATTCTAATAATGAAATAAATTTTATAAATCATTGAATTAACTTATTAGATCTCAATCAATTATTCTAATAAAGTAGTAAATCTTATAATTCATTGAATTGACTTATTAGATTAGATCTTAATCAATTATTCTAATAAAAGAATAAATCTTATAATTTATTGAATTGACATTTTAGATCTTAATTACAATAATTGATTTGCTAGCACAAAATTAGTAATCAATTATTTTAGTAAAGTAATAAATCATATAATTCATTGAATTGCCATTTTAGATTTCAATTACAATAATTAATTTGCTGCCACAAAATTAGTAATCAATTATTCCAAAAGGCAATAAATCAATTTTAATATATTATTCATTGAATTGACATTTTAGATCTCAATTACAATAATTGATTTGCTACCACAAAATTAATAATCAATTATTCTAATAAGGCAATAAATCAATTCTAATATATAATTCATTGAATTGATATTTTAGATCTCAATTACAATAACTGATTTGCTACCACAAAATTAATAATCAATTATTCTAATAAGGCAATAAATCAATTTTTATATATAATTCATTGAATTGATATTTTAGATCTCAATTAAAATAATTGATTTGCTACCACTAAATTAGTAATTAATTATTACTAATTTGGAAAATTCAAACAAAAAATTCTGAAATTAGTTAATCTACAATAACTAATTTAAAGTTTGCACTTAGACTTTTCTAAAAATTGAACTAGTGTGATTTCTAGTGATTATATCCACTAACTAATAGTGTCAAAGAAAAGCTTGTCAAAAAGGCATACGTGCCTAAGAAAAGCTGGTATTTAAGTGAGCCTAGTGCTCCACCACCGATCTGGAGCTGATCTGGCTACTATTTTTTGGATATATCAACTAGACATCCAAAGTTTAATACAAATCTTGGTGCAATCTTTTGACATAAACTTTTTTTCCTTCAAATAGGTTTCTATCTCTATTCTGTAACCCTGATCCTATGGCCTCAAACACTAGTGACCACCTTAGTACCAAACTGAAAAAAATTGATGACCATAACTTTAGGAGGTGGCAGAACCAAATGCGGTTCTAGCTCACCACATTAGGGTTAATCTCAGCCATAGGTGAAAGCACTACTGAAGTTGATAACGGGTCCAACCCAACTACTTCATGATATGCTACTCACCAAAACTCAACCTCCTCCAACACTAAACCTTTTGCCTCCACTAGCACACTCTTTAGGACACCTGATAAGATAGACTATCATTGTATCCATAGAATCCTAAGTGTCCTTTCTAAGAGGCTGTATGATATCTATTACACAACCAAGAGTGCCAAAGAACTCTGGGACACCCTAGATAGCAAATATGATCTTGATGATGCCGGGGTAAAGAGGTTCAAGGTCTCCGACTTCAATAATTTTAGGATGATGGACTCAAAGCCTATGAATAACCAAATTCATGATTTTGAAATCCTGATCCATCAGCTTAGAGCTAATGGAACCAATTTGGATGAATCATTACAGGTAGCCTGTCTGATAGATAAACTACCTAACTCCTGGTCTGATTTTGCTAAGACTCTAAGCCATACCCAAGGAGGTCTGACCTTAATCCAAGTTTTGAACTTCATGCTTGTAAGCTCAAGAGTACCAAAAAATTTGTGGAGGGAAGCTCTAGTTTCAGCCTATTATATCCTCAATAGGTTTCCCTCTAAAAATAATGATCTAACCCCATATGAAGTTTGGAAACATAGAAAACCTAATCTTAGCTATTTGAAAATGTGGAGGTACTTCGCAAAAGTAGAAATACCTAATTTTAAGGAAAAAAATAGGACCTAAAACAGCGGATGCCATATTCATAGGATATGCAGCCAATAGAAATGCCAATGTAAAAATGAACAGGCACTTAAAAATAAGGCTGCAAATGGGTCGGGTCGACCCAAGACCCGATCCGGCCCGACCCGCGTAGATCTGACCCAATCCGAATTTTAGGACCCATGGGTTCGGGTCGAGTCCTAAAATTGGATCCGAATCATTTTATGGGTCGGATCTGGGTTTACCGAACGGATCCGATCCGACCTGAATAGACCCGAAGAGAAAGAGTGGGGAAAAAAGCAAAAAAGAGTATTTTTTTTTATGGGTCGTAGTATTATTGATCTGTCTAGATTCTCTCTCTCGATCTATTACATTGTTGATACCTCTGGTGTCTCGGTAGCTGGCTTTTTTTTATCCTTCTATTTTTTTGTTTCTGTTTTTTTTTAACTTCTGCAGGGTTGAAGTGAGGGAACACTCAACTAAATATGGGTATGGAATTTTTTTAGTCCTCGTGACAGGGGAGCTCGGAGACACCAAGTTCCGTCCAATCAGTCATATGGACAAAAAATAGTGTGATATGAAATTTGGCTTGTAGACCGACTTACTTGGTAAGTCAGGGCCATCTGTTCTGGCTGGAGGTCAATTGCAAGTCTTTCAAGTCATGGGTCACCCAGCACCTCATAATTATATGACCAAATTAGATTTGTCCAAATTCCTTCCCAAAAGCATAAAAAAAATTGAAACCGCTTCGAACCAGAACCAGACCCGACTCGGACCTGGACCCGACCCGATCCGACCCGACTCGGACCCAGACCCGACTCGATCCGACCCGACTCGGACCCGGACCCGACCTGATCCGACCCGACTCGGACCCGGCCCGATCTTCAACCGGGTCGGATCTGGGTCCAAAATTAGGACCCGAACAAAAAACCGAGTCGGATCGGGGTCACCCAGGACCCGACCCGACCCGACCCATTTGCACCCCTACTTAAAAATGTGTCATAAATCATTAAGATATTAATTGAAAAATGATGTTATTGCCTTAAATTTTGTAAAATCAGAAAACAACTTGGCTGATCAGCTTACAAAAGGTTTGTCTAGAATAGTAATTCTAGAGTCGTCGAGGGGGATGGGGCTTAGCCCATAAAAATAAATCACCACGGTGAGAACCCAACCTCAAAAAGTTCAATGGGTAGAAACAAACTGGAGTGTGACTAAGATGAGCACTAATTTATGTTTTCCTCATCTATATGGCGCTAGTGCTCATAAAAGCAAGCGGTAGGATGAGTTTGTTTGTATAACTCTTAATGAGTCCGAGACCCAAGAGGCAGGAGTTTTCTTGCTAGCTTTCTTATTAGGACTCACCTATATGTGCAGTCGTGAGGCCGTGACTATGAAAAATGGGCGATTGCCTAAAAAGTACATGATAGATACCTGCGCATGGCCATAATAGCGCAACCGGCTTAGAACCCAGATCGGGCTATATTATGTGTGCTGTTGATTTATTCTAAGCCATGGACTGAGGTTCAAGGTTAAGACCACTTTGGTTCCACAGATGTAATCAATTGTCACTAAGTGAAGATTCAAATCGAAAGATACTTACACCTATTACATAATATAAAATATCCAGCATTTTCTTTTGATTTTAAAATTCTTTATATTTTTGTGAGGGATTGTTGGGAAAAATTTAAATGCGCACGCGGCTCAAGATTTAGCCGCGTGCGCATTTGAAATTGGAAACGTTCGTTGGGCATTTTCCTTTTTGATTAAATGGGCGCGCACCCGCTAGCGCACGTTGCCAGCGTTCGCGTGAAGAGCGCGGACGCGCCCCCATCCACAAAAAGACCAAATTGCCCCCGTTAAAAATTTATATATAAACCCCTCTATTTCATCTATTTGATATACAAAAAATTACAGAAAAATAGTAGAAAAACTCTGGAGAAATTCTTCCTCCTCTTAGCCATTTTTGATTTTTGTTTTTACATATTTGTTCGGTTTATTTTATTCTTTTTATTCCGCTCTTTGCTGGATCTGCAAGTCCGATCGAGTTCGTTTTGATTTCTTCCGAGATGTACCGAAAAAGAAGTTGTAGAGTCGTCGTATCTCAGAGGAGAATTGCCGGAAGACCCGTATGTGGAGGCAAACACTTTTTTGGGACAGCGTCTACGCGCTTCGACCTGCCTTCAAACAGGCTATTTTCTCTACCTTTATTTTTAATTTGATTTTAGTAGATATATAGGATTTGCAACTTTATGATTTAAATCTATTAAATAAATAGATTTATTTTGTGCTAGAATAGATTTATTTTGTATTAAAATAGAATTATTTGGAAGCCGAATAATATATATATATATTATATTTTATTTAAGATTTTTTATTAATTGTAATGTTAGATTTATTTGTTTATTTAGATTATATATTGCTATCAACATGCACGTGATCACTCACGCATGCTGACGTGCATGTGCACGCACGCATAACGTGCATGCGCATGCACGTGTGTGCACACAAAAGAATGATGATATGGTGAGTGTTTTTTGATTTTTAATTTTTTTATATAATAAAAAGATTATACTATAAATTTGTCCTACAAAATCAAAATATAAAATATCGCTCAGCGGTCTTTGGTATTTTTTTAAATAAATTATCTAAGTTAGAAAAAGGTAGTATAAGTTTTTCTTCTTAGAGGAACGAAAAGCTAACTCTAGTAACTTGCCAAGAAGGATACTAGCTCGTCAACATGCAAAACGAGTGCTACAGGCCAGCTCGATTATACTGAGGATAATTCGGTTACGGTGATCAAGTGGATCCAGGAAGATCCGAGGAAGGTGAGCTTGGACCACTCTTTGCTCTGAAACATTTGGACGATGACGAGAAGAGATGTGGTCTTTCAGGCTAAATATGTATTTAAAAAGGCTCATGAAGTTGTCGACTGGATGGCTGCTAATGTGGCTAACCATTCAGAGTATATCTTATGGTCAGAAGAGGGAGCATTGCCTCAAACATTTCGAGTGCTTATTTTTTTTTTTGATTTTATTAGATATATTTGTGTGCGTATTATATGATGAACTTGTTAAAAAAAAAAAAAAAAAAACAGAAGAAGAAGAAGGGGGAGGAGGAGGTACACCGATTTTTCAGTTTCGAAGGCATAACCGAAGCTGATGACCTCAGTCAGCATTTGTCCCCGCAACATTCTCCACCAGCCCCCCTTGCCTTCCGTTCGTCTTGCCCCATTGGATTAAGAAAAGCTTTTTTTTTTTTTTTTTTTTGCTTGGAATAAGAAAAGTATCATTAATAAAAGAAAAGGGTATGTTCCATTTCTTTTTTTTTATGGTAGAACCTTGTCACATCTCTATTCTTTGATTGGTCTCTTTGACCTTTACCTTGGAGATCGGACCCATGACTACAGGTAGGTCAACCCTGGGGATGCTCGGTTTAACGTCCATCGTACACGTGTCCTCCGAGCTCCTTTTATGGGTCAACGTCTTTCCCGCGGTGTTGTCTTGTAGTATGCTTTGGTCCGTGGAGCTCGATAGACTGTGACCCATCTGACATCCTGATAGCATCAAAACGTCATGCTGACGGCCGGGCATCCGTGGAGGAGATAAACACTGCTGGCGACAACACATGAGGATCAAAAATGATATCCGATAAAGATGATGACCTCACCGTATTTGATTGCACCACGATAATTTTTCATGACGGTAATTCTAAATCACCTTTATTTCTCAAATTACCGTCCAACTCGGTGATGGGATATCCGTCTTTAAGGTCGGAAATCTAAAATCACTTCAGAATAGTGATTCTGAGATGAAAATTAAAAACAAAAATATTTCTCAATTTAGCAGAAAAATTGATATACCAATATACCATCAATATATTATATCAATATTATATATTTATATATATACATATATATAAAATATTATGTTGATATTATACATTATATTAATGATATATATTATATTATAATATATTACTAATCATATTATTATTGAAGGATAATTTTAAATTATAGTAGAAATATATTATTATATTTTATATTTATATAATGAAAAT
>JAOXJJ010000411.1:0-22699 GCA_025769935.1 Phoenix roebelenii | reverse complement strand
ATATACACACTTGGTGATTCAGAAAACTAAGAAAAAAGAAAAAGGAAGAAAATTTAAATCAAATCTATAAAACCTATTTGTGCAACCCATGAGTTCATTTGTTTTCTAAATTCTTTTATTTTTCAGGACCTTTTCTAGGAAACCAAACATACTCTATAGGAGTTGAATCCACTCAAACTATTTAAGTTACAAAGTTTTGACCTTTTTCTGATAAATGGAAATAATACATAGTTCCAGCCTAATTCTAGCTGCAAACTCACAAGGGTACACGTACAGTTACTGAGCAGATGCAAACAAAGCTCTTAAGAGCCTGTTTGGATGCGTGAACCACTTACTTGGAACAAAACCGATCTTAAGAAAGAGAGTGTCCAGTGATGGTGGAGAATTATAACAAATCCAGGAACCTAGCAGATCATAGGATTCCCCCAAAAAAAAAAAAAAAAAACAGATGCTGGAATCGTTCTAAGAGATGACTTCCAGTATCCTGATTTCTCATGGACTCTGCTGAGGCCAGAAATTTCTCCTATGAGAAAATAATAATCCCAGATTAGCAAAAATAATAATAATAATAATAATAATAATCCCTGGCCGCTATAAGGTATACTTGGCGAACAATTTAGCTGGGCATCCAAATAAGCCCCTAAAAGAGAGTACTGCTAGCTACAAATTTACAATTGAGAACATTTTCTCATCCAACGGTACAAAGAGACCCCAAGAAAATGAATTGCAAATTCCCCGTTCATATGATGAGTGCACCCAGTTGAGATTGCTTAATCTATCAGAATCTTGTATCACGAATCAATTCTCCTCTAGACTATATCGGCATCCACTCCTACCATATCTTAAACAAACTCGATGGTACCTGCAACCAATGACACAAAATTATTGTTAAGGATGTTGTTATAGCTTGCAAGAAAACTATGAATTTTGATATAACAACATCCTGAGTTTAAATAATTAAACAAAATTAGTAAATAAAATAGTCCTCTCAGGGAATAAATGAAAGAAGTGACAACCAACACTATAGCTTTGAAATGGAAATAGCAAATTCCATGTTGAAAAAGGCATACGTAGCATACTACCTTCACATGATGTGGCATGATCTTTATATCATAAGGCACATGAAGCCATGCCTTGGGAGGGTACAACATGAAATTCTCAGGCTTACTGGTGTAGACATCTGCATACTGATGTATATGATAAGAAAATGCTGATTCCCGACCAGTGTCTGTGAGGAAGGTTGCCCCAAAAGAACGATTAAACATCCTGCGCATTGCAGAACGACACTGTCGCCTTTGCTCATTTAATTCATCCAATAGTGCTCGGCAAGCTGTCCCTCTCTTACTGCTAACCACTGTTGCATGAACTTTACCAAGTAGTTCTTGTATTATGTGAAATTTCGCCTGAAGCCACAGCAAAGGATAATGATATCAGAACTGGATATTTTAATGGTCTCCAAAAACATGAGGATTAATTGGGGAAAAAAAGTCGGGCAGATGCTAATTTTCTAGAGGGAAAAATCAACTTTTTCTGACAAACTTGAGCTCTTCAATGGATTTGCCATCAAATTGGAAAAAAAAAAAGAAATTGGAATTTATTCCATTTGCCAAATTTGAAAGTAAATAGTGTTCTTTTACTTGAACAAAGCTACACCCCTATATTAAGGTTTTACAAATCACAACATTAGTTCAACTCATCATATTTCTTTTTTGTGAAATGGCAATATATTCGAAGCTGGCATGATTACGAATTCCAAACGACCAAACCAAAGGAGCTATAGGTGATCCTCCAGCATTCTGTACGAGGAGAACATACTAAAATCAACAGGCTCAACAAGCCAAGCAAGATCCACAAGATTCAGAAGGAATTTAGAAAAGGGAGGATGGGAAGAATAAAGATTACGGACCAAAAACACAAGAAATGACCTACAAGCAGATTGGTTGGTTAATACATGATTTCTTATTTCGGTTACTGCAAGGGAGATGACCAGCTATACTGCCCCTCCATTGTTCCTTAAATCAGCCAGTAATATGATACCTTCAGTTCACCTCAGAAGAGGAGACACGGGTCCAAAGAATGGAAGACACCATTGACACTGCAATCCCAAGATTTCCAGCATGCCGCTAATCGTGAATTATGTTATTATTTCTGTAGACATAGACATCATTGCAGACAGATTTCAACTCAATAGCCAAAAGCAACCTCCTAAAAACTACATTTCCAAGTACACCTCACATCCATATATGAAATATCCCATAAATGTCATAATGGGTACTGAAGTTCCTCCTGCAGGAAACCATTGCCTCATCAGCATGTCACTTTTCAGCTGCAGATTTACTGCTCTAATTTGATATCCTTGAACAGCATGGAAGCAAAGTTAAACATTGTTAAGGCCTTACAGGGATAGTTCAAAATTCAAATAAAATTTATATATAGCATGATGGCCATTACAAGTAAGCTCATGTACATGAGATACTAAAAGTCAAAATATAGCATAGTTTTCTTATTAAAGTATTGACTAGATGCTAGATGGAGGATAAGCATACTTTACGACTTGAATGAGATGAGGAGGTCATGGGCGGGAGGGGTAGGCTAAAACACGGGTTAAAAGGGAACGAGGAAGGTGAAATGTGAAATGTGCGGGGAGAGGGGTGGCATTAGATGGCCTACAAGAGAAGTTTAGGCAGGTTGAAATGAGATAAGGAATGAAGTGGCGCAATGTGGGGAGGTGATGTTAGATGTATGTCTTAGAAGCCAATTTGGCTGACACATTATTAATTCTGGGACATAGTTTTGTACTTGACTTTATTATTATTGAATAATAAATGGGCATCTTTTTCATTCATATTGTATGTGTCTATGAATCATCCAAAGAATTAATAGGATGATGATGCATATTCTCAAAAGTTGAGAATTTGAGCCATGTATCATTGGTGATTAATTTCTAAATGCTCCTGATCAATGGATCATCACAAGGACGGTGATCGATCCAATGAAATCAGTGCATAGATCGCTTTCCTAATAATGGATAGATGAGTTTCGAGTCCACAGCGTAGAGGCACTGAAGTGATAGTGCAGATGCTTGTTAGAGAACAAGGGTACTGAGCGTGACCAAAGCAAGAAGTCACTTGGATGTCTATCCACTCGTCAGTGACTTACTTGATGTTGCAGTAGTGTGACTAGTCCTTTGACCTGCGGTGCTTCGACTATTCACAGTGAGGTTGTTGTAGTTTGACTGCACGTATACATGATCTCGAAACATATGGATCCTTGTGTTATAGATTGGTTGCAGTAGATTCACTGTAGGAGTAGGATATGCACCTACAAGGAATCTATCGACCTTAGTAGATAAGGAGTGATCCTATGTGATTATAAGACGGAGTTCGTAAGACCTCGGCCGGGGCAGTATGTACAGTGGAAAAGAAGTTTTTCACTCTCGAACTTAAGTCGAATATATCTTGACATATGACAGACGATGGGGTTTGACGAGTTATCCATGACCTCCGTCCTGTAGGATCCACGATAGAAGGACTGTATCATACGATAACTGTACCTACAGATTCATTATTTCATTCTGCTATGTTGCCACTACATGCTGCTGGGTATCACTGGTGGATGGTGAGACTCACAGAGACTATCTTGATGATCAATGATCCCTGGTGAGATGAGTTGGAATTGTTCCAACTCATTGAAAGGAGTTTTCAATGATATTGTGATAGAGATCGCAATATATCTCACTACCAGACAGAATAGAACCTATGGGGTCACACACATTAGAGGTATTGACCGATCCGATGGTTGAATTGTGATTTGGAATCACAAATAATTCATAATTATCAATTTGATTGATAATTGGTGTAACCCACTAAGAGTTAGTGAGTTGAAGAAGGAATAAATGCAATTGGATTGCAATTTAATTGAATCAATTGGACTTAATTAATTGGGCTTGATCATATTAAATACGAGTCCTACTTGGAGTAGGATTCCTAGAGTCCTAATTCGATTAGAACTTCAAATTAAATTAAAGTCCTACTTGGAGTAGGATTTCTAGAGTCCTAATTAGATTAGGATTAAAATTGAAATGAGTCCTAATTGGATTAGGATTCCTAAAGTCCTAATTAATTTTGATCTAATAGATTAAGATGACTCCTAATTGGATTAGGATTGAAGAGTTCAATTGAGTCATAATCCAATTGAATCCTAATTAGATTAGGATTCATAGGGAAGGCATTGGGTTCACCTAATCCTCTTTAGAAGAGAATTAGACCCCCTTATACAAGGCCCCACGCCCCACTTAATTGAATTAAGTGAGGCGTGAATGAAGGAGGGAGAAGAGGGAGGGGCGTACACCCCTCCCTTGGCTTTCATAGGATGAAAGAAAGGAGGGGCGTACGCCCCTCCTCTTTTGGCAAAAAGATAAGGATGGAGCTCCTAAAATAAGGGGCGCCCCCTTTAGGTTTTATTCTCTATTCTTTCATCCGCAAGAGGCTCTCTCTCCCTTGTTTGTTAGCCACCAGCAACAAGGAGAAAAAGAGGGAGGCGGGAGCCGTGCAACCCTCTTCTTCTCTCCTCTTTGGTTCCAATACCAAGGAAAAAAGCAAAGGCTGCAAGGGGCTTTGTATTCTTCCTTTTGTTCCATCCTTCTTCCTCCTCTCAGGGCAATCAAGAGTTGATTCAAAGGAGAAGATTTCAGCCATCATAAGTAATTTCTGCAAGGGAGCTAGCACCCCAGGAAGATTCAAAGGCTTAGATTGGTTCCCTGCCTCATATGGATACCCGTAGAGGCCGGACGCGTGTGCGGCTTCAAGCGAACATTCCAACAAATCCACGATCATCAGATTTGCGGTGATCATCTATCCGCATAAGGTGAAGATCTGATCTTCCTAATTTTTTTAAAAAAAGTTTTTAATCCTAATCTATCTACGAACATCGGTTTTAAAATACGTTCATGCGATGAACGGGATCTCGCGCATGCCTCTTCTGCTGCGTTCTGATTTTTCTGCGGCGTGCGTGGAATCCCAACAGGTAGGTGATATGAGGCTATGGGGGCAGAGGGTGGAACGTGATGGGCAAGAGGTGGGATGAGACCGATGGGTGTGATTGAATGGTGCACATGGGTTGCCTATGAAATTTGAGCTATAAGATAGCCAACCCTATATCGAAAGATATACTTTCTCTGAATCTCTTTGGAATCTAATATTTCAACGCTGCCAAATGTTAGTTTCCAGAAGTGATTCCCAATAATCAAAGAATGAAGAAATGCAAACAAATAGAATAGACAACCTATATACAGATTTAAATTTGGCCCCATAAGTTGACTTGGGCCAAACAATTGGGGATCAGATATGAGCCAAAACCAGAAGTGGAACTTCAGACATGTTAAGTAGCTTTGACTCCAAGTGTCTTGTTCCAGTATCATGCTAATAAATGCTACCGTCATGTCATACCATTGGATCTCCAAGATCTGATGATGGAGACCAATACTAACATTTCACATATTTAGAATTTTAGGAGCAGAAAGCACCCATTCTCCTTGTTGTACTTATCCCGAAACGGCATTTCGGCTTTTCCGAGCTGGAACTAAGCACAATACTAAAGATCCTGTATTGCCACTTTTCTAAGTGGAAAAGCTACATATTCTTTCCTTCGCATAGGGATCTGAAAAGAGTTCTAAACATGGTCGGCGGAACCATCCTAAATCGCCTGGTTTGGGGTATCTCGAGCCATACTGGAAGCGGACCGGAACGGTTCCAGCAAAGAAACCAAGACCCCGTCGTCGGAGGGGGAGAAGGAAAAGAAAAAAGAGGAAGAGAGAAAGGGAGGGCAGAGCCCCGGCCGGCCTCTCTCCTTCCTATCCCTCTCCCTCCCTCCCCCCCTCCCTCTCTCTCTTTTTCTCTCTTTCGTTCTCCCTCTCCCTTGCCTCTACTGTGCCGGTACAAGACCGGCACGACACGGTGCAGGGCCATACCGATCTGTGCTGTCGAGCAACCGGTATGGGGCCCGGTACCAGCACAATAGACATTGGTTCTGAAAATAGAAAAGTGCTAATTCATATTGATAACCATATTTTTTTAGGGATTAGGGTACCAATGTCTGCTAGATATTTCTGTTGTTGAATAGGAACATGCTGAGATATATTTTTTTAAACAGAGAAATCTACTAAAGGTATAGTAGGTTAGTTACCTATTTAAATATGCAGAACCACAGTCTCTAAAAATCTTTATCTCCCAATTTGCAGCTTCTCCTTGCTTAGAAACTGATCCCCGATGTTTAGGGTTCTCTAGGCTCCTCCCATCCCTCTAATTTATCTAAAGAGAGGGCCATGGTGAATGGTGAGAGGAGTGATGAATGAGGCTGTCTGCCTGGGGAGTGGGAGGGAGGTAGAGGGACAAGGGGGGGGGGCAAAGAGAGAGGTGGTGATGGGGAGAGATTTGAGGGAGGCGTTGGTGCGTGCGTGCATGTATGAGGGAGAGATTGCTTGCTGAATGATAGGAAAAATTATTGTGTGCACTGCATGCATGGCCACACTAGTGCATGCAACCAATCGTTCATGGTGTATTGATGTGGGCCAATCACTGAGATGAGCACAGGATGAATGGACGCCATGCTCGCGGATCTTGGTGATTGGTTGCATACACCAGCATGGCCGTGCATGCAATAATTTCTCGGATGACATGGCTTATTTTGACTAGGCACTTTTTTGGTAGTTTGGCTTTTTAATTATTTTATTAATTTTTAGTTACAAAAAATAAACTATAGCTAGAATAAAAATTATAATGTTACGTATGTATGTATATATATATACACACATGTGTGTGCGTGTGTATATATGTATGTATCTACGTACATATCTATGTATGTACGTATGTATGTATGTACATATGTATATGTATATGTATGTATGAATGTATGTATGTACGTATGTATGTATTTTTGTACTGATACCTCCTAGATGCTTCCACCTCCTAAGTTTAAACCTTCTGTTTCCTGGAATTCTTACCTGCATCCGCACTCGCCTTAGCCCCTAAGATCAAGACTTAGTATTCTGGTTCTTACCAACCTTCACCCTTAATCATGAGGACTTGATAAAGCGATTTAATATTTTAGATCCATTTCATCATTACTGAAAATATTGTGATACGATTGGCAAACTTTTGATCTCAAAACACCTTATGACAATTGACTTTGCTGATGTATGAATTCTAGGCAAAAAAGGTATGAATTTTAGCCAAAAAAACTTTCCCGTGAGATCCTTGTAAACCTTGAACTTTGCTCTTTGCTCTTCAGAAATTTCCCTAAATGAATTGATGGATGGATCTTAACTTTTATATCTTCGTTTGTTAGACAGCTTTACCAAACCTTTCTTTGATCAAATTTCTGACAGCTAGTTCTTTAAACGTGGCATAATTTCATTTATGTCCTGAATTATCACTCTTTGAATTGATTAATCCTTTGCATGCAACTATCAAGCAATTTTTGGCATCACCTCCCTGAACATCTCCAAAACTTCAAATAAATCTTGCTCAGCATTATTAGCAGTAGCATTGCCATCACAAACATCAGAGATCTCTTGCTCCTGTGTCATGTTAAAAATAGTTCAGATAATCTTAACCCCAAAAGGAAGACATCTGATTTAAAAAATAGATTTAAGAGTGTGAGGAAAAGATTGTGAAATGTAAGAAGAGAAGCCAAAAGAGGGTAACAGCTCAGATTGAACCCAGAATCAGGAAAACAAGGTAGTTCATGACAATTTAGAAACGAAACCCCTTATTCGAAAACCATAAAGCATTCCTAGCCAACTTATGAAGATCCATGGATTGCACACTTGATCCTTATTATTTCCCTTTTTTGTTGGGAATGATCTTTGTTCCATCTACATTTCACTAGAAAGATGAAGAAAATCCAGTGACAATCCTAGAGAGATGGATCATTCCTTCGATACATTATTTTAAGTGAACTGAGAAAGACAATCTACTATATATTTTCAAATAAAGGGAGAAGGCGTCTAGAACACCCAAGGTCGGGAGGGAGTGTCGGGAGGACTGCACAGTGGTGTCCCGTGGTGATTTGGGCCTCAGTGGGCCTTCGCATGGTGAGGTGGCCCAACAGCTACTGCGGGTCTTACCGGGGCCTAGGCTGGATGAGGGTGCGGCGTAGGCAGAGGCTGGTGGGAAGCTGGGGCCAGAGTGTTGACTGGCCCTCCCTTTCCTAACTCACGGAATGAAGATATTATTGTGGAACTGTTGGGGAGCCGAGAAATTGTCCTTCAGGCCGGCTTTCCGTAGGTTAGTGCAAGTGCACGACCCCCAGATATGCGTCTTGTTTGAGACCCGCCTGTCCGGAGCTAGCTTGTAGCGAGTGAGGCGGTCCATTCCTAGCTCCTAGAGGACTTATGTGGTGGAGTCACAGGGCCTATCGGGGGGAATCATTGTGATCTGGAGGCTTGGAGGATGCAACCTCGACATATTCCATAGGTGTAATCAGTAGGTGGTCATGGTGATCTTAGAGGGGAGCGAGCCCCTGTGGGTTCTTTTGGCAGCCTATGCAAGCACAAACTATTGGGAGAGAAGACAGCTGTGGGACGAGGCTACCAATCTTATCCAGCAGGGGTACCCGGTGACGGTGGTGGCAGACTTCAATTGCATTGATGGACCGGAAGAGAAGCGCCCAGGGGGGGTGCCCTTCACCAACAAGATCGAAGTCAGGGAGTTTCAGGAGTTTATCCTGGCCAATGGACTGGCCAACCTTGGGTTCACTAGACCGAGGCTCACCTGGTGCAACAATAGGATGGGGCGCGGCATTTGGAAGAAAATCGACAGACCTTTTGCCACGACCAACTGGATCCAGAGGTTTCCAGACTTCTAGGTGCATCACTTGCCCCGGATTGCTTCAGACCACTGCCCTGCCCTAGTGAGTACTTCATACCTTATTCCGGTTTGTAGTCCTTTCCGTTTTGAGAAGGTACTTCATACCTTGGTTGTGGGATGTAGTGCGGGAGGCTTGGCGGACACTAGTGCGGGGGGATGTTATGTACAGAGTAGGGTCGGAGGAACCAGTACCAGGCATGGTATCGGCTCTCCGGCGGAATGAGAAAGAAAACCTACCGGAGACTGAGAAGAAGAGAAAGAGAGCGAGTGGGGAAGGAAGGGAGCGGCAGACGCGGGCAGAGGGCCGCAGGGGGGCGGAGGCCGTAACTTTTCAAATTTTTTAGCCGCAGCTCGTTTCCTTGTTTCTTTCGAAACAGGAGACGCGGTCGCGACCTCGGCCGACCCCCCCGCGGCCCTCCGCCGGCGTCCGCCGCCACTCCTCCCTCCCTCTCACACTCGCTCTCTCTCTTCTTCTTCTTCGGCTCCAGCAGTGAGCCATTTCTAAAGCCGGAACTATACCGATGAGCCATCGGTATGGCTCGGAATGGGTAAAACCATCCAATTCGGGACGGTTCTGCATTCCATGGTACAGAGTTACCCGCAAGTTGGAGTTGACCAAGCGTCGATTGCTCAAATGGAACCGAAAAGAAGTGGAAAACATCTTTAGGAGGGTGGAGAAAACCGAAGCAGCCATCGCCATGCTCCAGTCTCTAGAGGAATGCGGGTTAGGCCTCTTTGGCGATGACCAGGGGGAGCTCAGGGCCTTATTGTCCAAGCACCACTCACTCCCCAGGCAATAGGAGGTTTTCTAGAGATAGAAGTCTCGAGTTTAGTGGATCGCAGAGGGAGACAAGACCATAAGGTTTTTCATTAGTCGACCATCATCTGGAAGCAGAGGAACAGAGTCTGCAGGATCAGGGATAGTAGTGGATAGATGACAGAGGACCTTGACGCCATTAGACGAACCCTGAAGCAGTTCTTCAGGTCTACATGGACCGATCCGAGGGATGGCGGTGGTGTGGTATGTGAGCCGACTCCGTTGTCGAGGGCCTTGGCTGACAAGAACGCAGCTTGGTCAGCCCAGTGTTGGATGCGGAAGTTCAGGACGCCCTTTGGTCCTTGAGTGAGGTTAAGGCCCCAGGTCCGGATGGAAGTTTTTCATTTTTTTCGGGAGGTATTGGCATATCATCAAGCAGGTGATGGTAGCTATCCAGTAGTTCTTTCTGTCTACGATGATGCCTGATGAGTGAAAAAAGGCCTTCCTTACCCTAATTCTAAAAAGGCAGGATTCAGCAGAGTCGAGCCACTTTCGGTCGATCAGTTTATGCACCACCCTGTACAAGGCTGTGGCGAAGATTCCGGTCTAGAAATTGAGGGACATCCTTCAGACTTATTTGCCTTGAGCAGAGGACCTTTGTAGGTGGTCAGTCCATATCTGACAATGTGCTAAGCTTCACATGGAGAGAAACTACGACAGGATGGGGTGGGACTTCGTGACACTCCTTGGAGAGCTTCGGCTTTCACCCGCTATGGATTAGGTGGATTCAAGGATGTATTCAGTCCATCTTTCGCTATACTGCCTGCTGCTGGCTCGTGCGACGAGACGGTCAGCTCTAGCGATCTGGAAGATTCTGAGAGAGTATTATGCGGTGTCCGGACATTAGGTCAATTTGACAAAGTCAACTATTAGTTTCAGCCCGAAGATCCATCTAGGTGTGAAATCGACCAGCAGTGGTGGGCTGGGGGCCCACTCCTTGATCGAGCACCGGAAGATCCTCGCGACCAGGCTGGCAGTCGGGTTTCTTCTGGAGCTAGTCTCTGAGGCTCTCTAATGAGGGCCAAGTATGGGGATCCGACCGATCCGGCAGTCTTCCACACTTTTTGATGCAGTTTCTTCATTTAGAGAGAGATCTACACCTGCACCCCGGCAGTTCTCCCAGAGATCAAATGGGAGATCGAGACTGGACGGGCTATCAACGTCTTGGAGGACAACTAGCTCTCTGAGGTGCCACTGCGCGACTAGCCTACCCTTATCAACCCTGTTTGGCTGGAGAGGCGCAGAGTCTGCGATCTATTTGTCCCAAAAGGATGTAGAACGAGGATCTCGTATGCGGGCTTTTGGAAAGCAGCTGGCTAAGTAGGTCCTGTCACTGCCGATTTCTATAGAGGAGGTTGCGGACAGGAGAGTCTGGAGTGTGACTGAAAGGTTATAAGTAAAAGCCCGAGATTTACTCAAGGTGGTCAGGACTACAGCTCAACAGATTGATGGAGGTTGGATCTGGAGGCTTCGGATCCACCCCCGAGTTGCCTTATTTGTCTGAAAGGTGGCATGGGGGTGCCTGCCTACTAGAGGCATGCTGGCTCGGCATGGGATGAGCATTCCCCCAAAGTGTGTGGCATGCCTGAAAGTGGAGTCTATATTCTCTATCTTCTTCGAATATCTGCGGGCCGCTCAGATCTAGGGATGCGCCTCGAGCTCCCCCGTCCCTCAGTAGGGGACGTCGATCAAGGATTTCCTGCATTTCTTGGAGATCTCTTCACGGAGGCCCGGCCTTGAGAAGCGGAGGATCAGGGTTGCCTATCTAGCCTATCATTGTTAGCTAGACAAAAATGCCCGAATTTTCGATAGCAAAGCGGATCTGAGGATGGTAGCAGACAGAGCTTTACTTTATGCAGCGGAGGTTATTTGCACCACTGTGCCATCATCTCTCGGGACGGCCAGAGAAATTTGGGTTCTCATTCTGCTCCTGCAGCATCCAAAATCGTGTTGGTCTCCTAAAAGCCCCCACCTTCTAGCTTTCTCAAGGTGAACTTCGACGGCAGTGTTGGCGGAAGAGGGAGCATTGGAGGTGTAGAATTCGTCATCAGGGATCATGATGCCAGACTGATAGTGGCAAGGGGTCGGCGGATCTTCGACACGTCCGTCGTCAGTGCCGAGCTCAGAACCGCATGGGAGGGCATCATCTATGCGAGGCATGTGCTAGGGAAGGATTGCATCCTCCTCGAAGACTCGGCCACGATGATCGAGTGGATCCGGAGTCGGAGACACGGTGATGGTTGTAGGCCGCTGCTCTACGCATCTACAGACTCTTAGGTAAGTGTGGTTTCTATTAGACCACACATGTCTACAGGGAGGCGAATAGTGCTGTTGACTGGGTGGCCTCCTTTGCAGCTCACCACTCTGGAGGTTTCACTTGGAAAGACCACGTATATGTGCCTTATCCTTTGTACCATCTTCTCTTTTCTGATTTTGTTGGTTGCACCTACACCCGTCGCGTGTGAGCTGCCGTTGTTCTAAAAAAAAAAGACCAACTTATGGCCAACTAACAAATTCCCTAACAACAACTAAATTAAGTTCTTAGAAAACAATGCAAAAAGTACTGAAACTAAAAGATGGATAGAAAAGCTAAATACCCTTCCCTTGTTTTATGTTAAATTGAAGTATCTGAGCCTACAATCTAACCCTGTGAGACAACTTTGCCAAAACATAAGTTCCTTAATAGTAGGTAATATACGTCTATTTCACAATTGCATGTTTAATCAAATCAAAATTGGGGGCAATGTTGGTGGAGGGAGAAAGCTAGATGATTTTGGTGGGTGGGTCTTCGTGTTAGCAGGGAGGGAGGGGAAAGAGAAAAAGGCTCTCATGAACGAGGGGTGAAAATCTATGTTCTCTCAACCTATGGGCTATCTAGATAATGAATAAAATTATTCAAACAGCTAAGAATAAATATCAATATCAAGGTTCACCGTCTTAGTACCAGACCCCATACCAATACCATCCTATTACAGTGTCGGTATGCAGTACGGTACGAGACGACGAAGCATACCAAGTGTCGGTATGGTACAAGACTACATGCCGGTTCAGCACCAGTATACAGTACGCCCGGAACAGTACAGTACCAATCGGTACAGCAAACCTTAATCCAGTATATTCTATTGGTAACATGAGCTCTTTGGTAACTACAGGATGTTCTTAGTATCTTATTTTGAAGAGCTCATTAGACCACTGCAATAAATAGACACTTCAAAGTGCTAGAAGCATTCCATAATTGTCTTGAATCTATGATCACACATTAAATATTGATTGCTTAAGTCAAATCTCCCAAATCCTTGCTATCGACTACAAAAGATATCACGAAATGAATAAGATACAGTACATATAGCAATAATTGTTATATTAAAAAATTATTATTATTAGATTAAATTAATTATTACTTAATATGGAAACATATATACACACGCATGCACACGCATGTACACACATGTACGTCTACTGCTCCACAATATGTTCATCAACTTATCTTTGTATGTTCATGAATAAACACTTCTCTAGCATATCAAGATATGATCGCTTCAAGCATACACAATATATGTGACTTCATGGCAGCTCTGTATAATTATATAAAATTTTTGTAATTTATGGAATATAAACTTGTTGGGGTAAAGGATAAATTCAATGCAGTTTCTAGTACACTTTTTCACCACACTACTAGAGGAGGCATGCAATGTTTAATACTTCGGTTACCATGCTCAAGATCAAAATGCATGACTTTGCCCTATTTTATAGGCTATTTAACACAACTTTCTAAGAACTTATCTGCATATTTTTCAAGTAATATGGATGCTAAAGTTCTAAGTATGAGGTCTAGCTTGGGCTTTTGAACCAGTTCCATCTCTGGACTCTAGTTTGAATATCTCTTGCTTGGGTAAACAGCCTAATCATTTTTCCTTGTATCCCTGGTAGTTAGTTCAAGACTGTAAGTTTTCCTTTCCATCTAATTCTGCAGAGCCAGTTTCATCCTGGCCTTCTTTGCCTCTCCCAAATTGTATCCTCTATCACTGTGTGGTCAATTCAATGGATTAAGACATGACAAATAAATGTTTAGGAACATTATACAACCAATTCTCTAGCTCCCTGTTGATTGGTGTCTAGTTCCAACTCCTGAGACTGGACATACTTGGGTAATCAAGGGACTTGCCTAGAAACCTAGGTCAGTAGCAGATTGAAAGACCAATGGTACTGATTATACAACTTAATCTTATCAAACAAGGAAGAACCCTACAGCAATGCACTAGACATGTAATGAGTTAAAAAGAAAGCATAATTTTATGTATGAAACCAAATTTACCTCTAAAGCACAGGTTACAAGTCAAAAGGCCAGACTAAATACAATTGCCAACTTAAGTACTCATGGAAAGAAGTATAAAATTCAAATACAGTATAACATTTCTACCTGCTGAAACCGATAGCTTTCATCATTTTGGATCTCTATTTCACTCTGCAATGACAGAAAATCATCATAAGAGCCAAGATATGGCTAGTCTAAGTAGACGCATGCAAGCTTGATATGCAAAGGATCATTAAGTAAATAGATGATTAAGTATTTCATTTTCTAATATCCATATAGTACAAACAAAAATGAGCTGCCACTGTTAATTTTTCCTCTTTATGGTTATAGATGTATTATACTGTTGTGTTTAATGTCAACACTACACGGTGATTATGTTCAACGTATTGGTCTACATTGACATTTCAGTAAACCAAGTAACTCAGCAACCTACAGCACATAATAGAGACGTAGTGCTGGTTAAAGAATTCATCCACACAAAACATATTTTATTATTGTATTAGGACAAATTAAAACAGCAACAGGATGAAGATGATTAAGTTACAAAGATCATATTAAATTAGAGCTTTAGTTGCTTTGACACTTGCACAACTAGGTGAATCATACTGTTCAATAAAACTATTCAATCAATGCTTAACCACACAAATAATAACAATAATAGTAGTAGTAAAAATAACAACAACAACAATAATAATGGTTATGGAGCACTAATCCATATTGTAGATGATGTCAGACAATCTGCATAAGAATGGTGCGGAATTCACATAACCAAATATATGATATCCATGAAATGCAACATACTACTGCTTTTATGGACGATGGATGTTGAATGTCATCCATGCCACATATGTAGATCTCTTGAGTCATGATCCTCAACATCAACCTCCTAATCATGGAAGATCTAGACATCTATTCACTACTAGGCAATGAGTCAAAGATCCAGCATGTGCCCAGCCATGTATCATAATCAAGCGTCCAAAAGTTTCAGCACTCTAGAGAATTTCTCACTAACCAATTTAGTCAGACAGCAAAACTGCAGGGGTTCAGGTCAAGTCTGGCTCTTGTTAATGTTTCAGTATAGAAGGCTGACTTGAGCCAAACATAACCCTATACGTTGTCAGTCTTAGAAGATTGTAACTTAAATAGTTAGTTTACGAATATAAGAAATGTAAACAAGATTACTAAGAACCAATCTTCTAATTTGTTATTTAAATAGTAATTATTCATCATCTATTTGAATGCCCTCTTACGCTCTGCGGTATTGCAATGGTCTATCAGGAAACTGATAATAAAGCTGTGCATATTATATGCTATTCAGTAACTTTCATTCATGTATTACACAAACTTATCCAGTCGCATCATCGTTTAAATAGGGGCAGGGGAAAATTCTTAAAAAAAGTGTAGCAAGATCATCAATAATAACATATTTATTAGCAGTAGAGCTACCCCAACCTTCTATATATAAGCCAATTAATTTATCGGCACGTGTGAATGAGTCTATTGTGAAGATGTAACTAACAGAGTCATGCAAGATTAGTGCATACCTCGAGTTCATGAATGATAGCAGCAGTTCGCCAGCCAGCTTTTGCAGGTCCTCTTAAGTCACTGAACAAATGATCACCAAAATATATAACCTACATCAACGAAATAAGTGTTATGACGATAAACAACAGATGAGCTTCACAAAAGAGAGAATGATGATTAGTGTTACCCGGACACAGGAAATGGGAGTCAAGTGTCCAGATAGCCTAAAATATCCGGCAAGGGAATCTCAAAAAATTCAGACACTTGGACATGTTATGCATATATTTGAAACAACAAAAACATAGAAATAGACTAAAGTGCAGTTCATACAAAACAATAGTAATATTGTTATTATGATGCCATAACTGAGAGCTAAATATTACGAAGTGTTAGAAAAATAAAAATAAAAGGAGAATAGGAGAAAATGGAAGGTTGTCAGAAAAAAATAGAAAAGTCACATCAGCTGCGTAACCTTTTTTTTTGAAACATTACTATCTCTCATGAGAGGAGATAGGCTATGGTAAGGAATTTAAAAAAAAAAAGAAAATAAGAGGAGAGGAGATGGAGAGCAAGAAGAGAATACAATCCAAGAAATGAAAAGAGAAAGAAGTACCGGAAGGAGAGATTGCGAGGAGAAGTGCCTGACTGCAGAGAGGAGAAAAAGGTATGCACCCTAGCTCTTCTTCCTCTTCTCTTTCTTCCCCTCTCTTTTTCGGAGACGGGGGACCCAAGTGGGGGGAGGTGGGCTTCCAATCTTATGATTGCTGGGTTCTGGTCTTTTGGTGATTCAGAATTGTGGTAGAAGCATAGGCGTGTCCAATGCAAAGATACATGGGATACATGTACAATGTTGTGTCTGTGTGGAGAGACGGCAAAATTTCTCAATTTTGCCATGTCTGGGTATCACTGTCGATGATCCAACAGACAGTGGTTAACATGAAACATCCATAATTTTATATTTCACACACCAACATGTGGTATATTGTTTACAAATCAAGTTTCAAGTAAACTTGTCAAAAGACTAATTTGTTTAATTTGGGATCCAAGTATAATGTTTGTATGCTGGTAAGCCATTATTTTTCTGACTTACCACAATTTTCCACTTCTACTTTTAAAGGAATCATGTTAAAAGCACTGCCCGAACATGTTCGTACACCAGTAAGAGCAGGTGGACTCATGCATGTGCTTGTGCTCATAAAAATTGTACTAAACAAAGATGTGAGAATGCACTTAGGAATCATCCACACGAAAACTATGGGCACTGGATAATTGGAATATTTCTCTAGTTTCAAAGGATTGCACTAGTGTGCTTTTGAAACAACTATATTCCGACAAGCGTGACTTTTTTCATTGACTGCTCTCAGGGTCCATGTCATACGAAGTTTCCTTGTTTTAGCATCTTTGGTCTAAAAGCCTCTCCAGGTTTTCCTTTTATACATGCAATCATTTATTCCCGCATTACCTTTGGTTACACTTTTATTTTGTTTCTTCTCTTTAATAATTATCTCTAAAATTTACCGATCATTTACTTTACTAGTTCTACCACCTTATGCTTGCATGTGTTCCAAGTAAACTCCTCAAGAATCCTTCAACTCTTCGCTTATGCATCAACCAAAGATCACCGAACCGGTACCGATCGGCGTACCGGTCGGCACCGGTACCAATTCGAACCGGTTTGAACCGGTACTGAACTGGCCATAGCGCGCAAGTGCGGCGAGCACGAGCACACTTGGCTGTGGCATGTGCTGTGGCATTTAATAATGCCACTGTAGCTACAGTGGCGTTAAAAGCCACATCGTGCCGCGCTGTGAAAACCAGAGTTAATGTCATTTCGCACCGAGTCCTGGCCGAACCAGATGGAACCGAACCTTTTTCTGTGGCCGAACCAGACCGGTCGGCACCGGTACCGGTTCGGTACAGGCTGAACAAGCCAGTATGGGCCGGTTCGGCATACCTTGGCATCAACATGCACTAGCTACTCTCAAGTGACCAAACTTTGACCTCGTATGGATCACGTTCTTTTTTATGATAAATTTTGAACATGTTTAAACGACAAGTGATCTTTATTTCACCTATCTAAAAATATATATGCTTAAAGAAGACACCTAAACACAAGGAATGCGGAACCATCCCAAACCACCTAGTTCAGGAAGTACTGAGCCGTGCTGGTGGCTGACCGGAATGGTTCCGGCATTCAAAACGGTAAACCGGCAGTACAGGAAGAGGGAGAAGGAAAGAGAAGAAAAGAGAGAGAGAACGGAAGGAAGGGAGAGGGAGGGCTGCAAGAGGGGCGGTGAAGGGCCAAAGATGGGCTCCACCCTCCGGACCCCTGTTTCAAATCGGGGCCCTTTTTTATTTTGAAAATTTTAAGTGAAGTAGGCAAAAGCTTTGCCAACTTCACTTAAAATTTGGGTCTCTTTTTTTGCCGACTTCACTTAAAATTTTTAAAATAAAAAAAGGAGCCCTAACGGACCCCTATTTCGAATGAAACAAAGATTCGGAAGGCGGAGCCCTTGCTCCGGCCCTCTGACACCCTTCAACGCCCATCTGTCGCCCTACGGAGGCCTCCGGCCACCCTACCTCCCTCTCCCTTTCCCTTCCTCCCCCTCTATCTCTCGTATTCTCTCTTTCGTTCTCCCTCTCTCTCGCCCTCTCTGCTGTGTTGGTACAGACCTGGAACGGAATGGCACGGAGCCATATCAAACCGTGCCACCAGCCGACCGGTACGGACTCCGGTACTGGCATGAACTTCTTGTATGAACTTCGGTACTAGCACGGTTAACCTTGCCTAAACAAGTTAACCTATCCACATCCAAAGTTTAAAAATCCAAAACCTCCTTGCTTTATCTAATATATAGAAATACCATACCATGTATGAACATACCAGTCTTTATATGTATTATTTCATCCCCTAGTATTTTGTGCATTGTGGTGTCCCTGCCTTCTTGAAGTTGTTTCTGATTGTTTCATCAAACCCTATCTGAAGTCAAATATTTCAGTAACTTCCATTATCTCCTCATCTATACCATTTAAATGTTTCTGACCTAACATAGACTTCCTTCTAGAATAACCTATCATATCCTTGTAGACCATTATCATGTTTTTATATTTATCATTGTCCTATTCCATGTTAAAAAATCTTAGTCATCGATCTGCTGCTTTTCTCTCCATTTCATTTAGTTCATTGTTAACAAGATATCAGCCTATCTGCTATTGTGTCAATATCACCTGATTTCAGGTGGCAGCATTAAGTTGCTTCTTTCATAAAGCATTCTTCTTTTTTGCATTTGTCTCATAAACTGTCCCCTTGCATAATTGTCATTGCAATAAGCACAATTGCAGCACATCTCTTTAAGATAACACTCTGGCATACCGGCCATCTTTTACCATGATCAGGTTAAGCTGAGGCATGTTGCAAACAGGTGTTTCCATAACTAACTAATGCTTAAGACTCAGAAAAATGTAATACCAAAGATGATTTTCAAAGAATGTTTTTGGAACCGCATTTTCCAGTAAGTTGTTCCTTACAAGCACAAAATAAAGACCACATAAGCAATAGATAAATCATGGTCTGCCGAACCGATCCGTATCAACCGGTTCGGGCCGTATCGGCCTGATCTGGCCTGGAATCGGTATTCGGACAGCGTGGAAACCGGTTCCAGAGTGTCTCAGGCCGGTACCGACTGGTACGCATGCATACCGGCTACATATCGGTCACGTACCGATGCGAACCGGCCAGTTCGCGCTGGTACCTTTTTTTTTAATCACACCACATGCGCTGTGGATTTTAAACCATAGCGCACGCGCTGTGGTGTTAGAACGCGCGGACATGAACCCAAAAAAAAAAAGATGACCGATTCGTACCGGACCAGTTCTGGTATGAACCGATCTCGAACCGGTCTGGTAGACGACCGGTACGCCTACTGGTACCGATTCAGCGTACCTTGAGATAAATACTATTCTCTAAGTAAATATAGCTCTTCCTGGAAAGACTGTCAAGTGTCAACCCACATGTTGAACCAATCAACAATTATAGATAAATGGACCAGGCATTTATGAATAAGAAATTTATTTAAAAAGGTCCTCTCGGATATGCATGCAAAATGGAAAAAAAATCTGTTATTAGCAAAAATAATATAAGAAAACAAAAGACATATACCTCACTGTCATACAATTAGTAAAACTAACTCAGATATAGGCATAACAAGTATTAAAAAATTGATTATATATCATGGCCATTTAAGACAAACACTAGCTATCAAATAATTTGCCTAGAGTCTCATTCAAAAGAATTCTGAAAGCAAATAATTTGAAACTAAAATTATTTTATCAGCCACTACATACCTCAGGGCCTTTCCACTTTGTAATTTGTAGAAATGACTTCAAGCAACCATGATAGTAAACTTGGTTTGGGATAAACCTATCCACTGCAGTAAAAGCTAAGGTGTCCTTCTCAATGTCATAGCACCTACAAGAATAAAATGGGGAACGCAGAATATAGAACATTAGGTTGGCAGATCAAGTACAAAGATCTAGAAAATAGTTTACAGTAGTGGGTCATATGCTAGAACTAGTCGTAGCCACAGAAAATCTAAAGCAGCAGAAATTGCTAAAGCAAAAAATCAGTGCCAAAATGCAATGATTCACATTCTTTAAAGGTACATGATGACCATGAGAGTGCATTAAAAAGTACCAAAATTTGAAAAAACTGAAAATGATTTTTGATTGTCAGGTAACAATTTGTTTTTAAAAAATGTGCTTCCAAAGAATTATGTGATCCAAATGAAGGAAAGCAGCAGAACCTCTACTTTACATCATTAGTTCATAAGACATGAAGGCTAGTAAACAGTCATAAGAACAATGGTGGTTACCGGAATGGGTGGTCAGAAGTGTAGAAGCTTGGCTTATTAGCTTGAGCAATCACAACATCGAAAAGCTCCCTCCAGGAGTTTCTGTCACCACTGTGGTCCTGCTTAATAAAAAGATGGGGGGAAAATCTAGTAGTCGTAAGAAGAAATGATAAAAAACAAAGACAGCATGAAAGATATGTAGATATGTATATATAGAGAAATAATCACAATTTTACCATGCCAAGTGTACCATATTTAGATAAACACAAAAATATCTAACAGTTGATTATGATTGCTCAGTGCAGTTTAATAAGACACAATACCCAAGATAACTAACAAATCATGCTCTTATTTTACAGGATGGCTGCAAAACTCATCCACCCATAAGAAAACCATTCAAGAATAAACATCCTGCATTATTAAATGCCATTTCATGCACACCCAACAAATTTATTGGCAAGTTTTGACTCTGACTTTCAAACCTATGGCTTTTGTTATACAGGTTCTAGCTAATAATCTTGTCATCAGCATCTTCAAGGCCATGTCAAAATATAGTGACAGGATTAAGCTAATATTCAGGTCGTATTAGGCCAGGTTTGATGTTTTGTTTGTATTTTTAAAAATAAACCCGTATAATTTAAAACGTTGTAATGATATTTCTTTAGAATGTGTAATGGATGTCCGCTCTCATTAGCAAAGCAGGAAACATTCATAATTGATGGTTTTAGTATTTGATGCAAGGAGAAGTACACATAGGGTTTCAGGAGAAAGTAGCAAACTTATTATTATTGTTTGCTACCCTTTTTTGTTAGGGTATCAGGAGCCTTGATATCATAATATCCTTCATCGTATAATCCTAGAATCAATTTTGTTTCTCCAGATTGAAGGACCCTAGCTCAGATCATGACAAATGACAAAATCAGACTTCACATATGCAGGTCTGTCCTTAAAAATCAGATAGGTGCGAGTGTGCAACTATTGGGATAAACACCAAAACGTGCCACGAAATATCCTGCAATTCTTCAGGGTATTCTAGAGGATAAGTAATGACTTACAGTTCGGGCTTTTGTGAGATTGAAGAGACACAACATATGCTCAAACAGAAGCATTCTGTTCAAAATATGCTTGAAGAACTAGACTCTGAATGTAGATCCTACAGGTCCAGGCCCTGAATATATGGAAGCAGACATTCTCAAAGAACTGGAAGAAAAGTTCGATGACTCTGGAGATCCAGAAAAAAAAAGAAACTATTGAAGGTTCCAGATCAGGAGCAATTCCCACAATATCAATTTGTAAAAAGCATTTTCTTTTGATTTTTCTTTTTTGAGTTCCTTGGAAATACATCATGTGCTCAGCCTCTACTGTCAAGTTATGGAAATTGGACAGTGGTGATCGGAGTCACCTGACTTCTAAATCAAATGGACCACTAGGCAACATCAATAAAGATAATGTATATCATTTATCTCTAACATATAAGGAACCATACTGCTGGAATATACAAGCAGTGTTTGGAAAGGCACCTCTAACATGAAACGCATTCCGCCATCCACAAAAGAATATGGAGAATTGGTTAGCAGGAAGAGTTTCTTTCCCTTCTGCTTTAGCATCTTTAGAAAACATAACAGTTGGCTCTGCAGAAAAGATACAAAGAATTTAAGATTAATCTGCGAGAGAATATCATGCACAACCATGGCCTAGTGGTAAAACTTTAAAGTACCACTTCTGCAACATCTCAATAGCAAAAGAAACAATCTTCTACATGGAAATTATGGAAAAAGTAAGACTAATACTACTTACATTTTTAACTAGGTACTTATGTGGATCAGCAATAATTTCTTTATGTGCCAAACCGCTTCTATGAACGCGCTGAATTGCATGATTTACATCTTCATACACATAGGATGCATCAAAATCCAGCTTGGCATCTACAAAATGCTGCACAATATCAGCGATAAGGCATGCCTACAAGGAAAGAAACAATGTCATACTTGTTAGCACAAGAGGATTGAGAAAGGAGGTCTAATTCACAAAAAATAAAATAATCCAGAAATAATTCATAGCTCACACCAAATAAAATCCATCTCACAGTACTTTGGTTCATAAAGAGAGCATAGATTAAATGGATATAGGCAACAATTGGCACACAATCCTGTCAATATAATAAATAAGGCGTCTGAACTTCTAGAATTAGCATGTGAAAGACTAGATTGTCAAGGCTTGAAGTTGGTGATCTTTTTTTCCTCACACAAAAAGATTTCTTGGAAGGAGATGCCTACCTGCAAGTATGGCTGGTTATGGGCCCTAACCGGGCACTTATGTGGGTTAG
>JAOXJJ010000410.1:74486-133879 GCA_025769935.1 Phoenix roebelenii | reverse complement strand
AATTAAAATGACTAAAATACCCTTACGAGTAGACATGCAAAAAAAATTTATATGGATATACATACAAATAGCAATTTTGCAAGCGTATGCATGCAATTACGCATATTTAGGAGGATATGCACTTAAAAAAACAATAAAAATGCTCAAAATCTAGTAAGTATAATTCATTAATAAAAATAGATAACAAAAAAATATTAAATCATGTTAAAATCAACTCTTATAGGCTAAATCATATTACTTTTACGAAATTCTCACCTCAAAAATAAACAACAACTCAACATTTACGAATTATTAAAAAAATTTTTGCTAATCTGAACATCTATAATTAATTTAAATTTGATATATTTTAATCTTTTTAAAATAAAGAAAGTTATGTAGATTCATACATTCAATAATAATAATTATATCAAAATCAAATATAGAATAGTATTACCAAAATGATCATCAGATATTCCAACTTAACTGATTCAAGATCTTAAACATATATATATATATATATAAATACCCTTCGAAAAATTCAACTTTGTATGAATACCCTCTTCAAATTCATATTTATATCTGTGTCTCCATAAAACACTGGTTTTGCATAACCACACGTAATATAAGTTAATAAAAAATATATTTATTTTAATTAAAAATAAAATAAAATTGATCTCAATGACCGAGGAAGAGATCTCTGCAATCTTGAGGAATCGACTTTGAAGCGTTCCTTGAGGTATTGTCTAGTTTTCTGCTGTGGTCATTGGATCTTATTCTTTGTGTAGGAGGATTGAGGAGAAGATTTGGTGAAGTAGAACTGGTGAATTGAGCAGGCATATCTAAATCTCCAAGCACGGGATGCAGGCAAATTGGGTGCTTCAAAAAACTCGTCGGCGCTCATTCCTGAAGGTTGCCACAACCATGCACACAAGTGCACACCATTAGTGAATCGGAGAAAGCTTCTTATGCGGCACATATCAACAGTTAACAGATGATCTCTTCGACCTTGCGAAGGATGCATGGTGTTCTTCTCGGGCAAGTTGTTTGGGTCGGGTCTTGTCAATTCTTTAACAAATTTGTTGTCGAATTATTTTCAGTGGTTTTAGATTCTGATATTTTATCTTATTAGTATGTCTGTTCAAATGATCCTGCTGGTTGGATGTTAGATAAGAGGCTCATTGGGTGCACTGTAGTTAATATCGGAACTCAAGACTTGGTTGAAGGAAGAGTATGCTATTTGGCTTTATATGCTTTTTCTTTACTTCTTTTCTGCATATGTTTTTGGGAGAACTAAATCGTGTCATTGTTTTGCTCCCTTTATGTGATTTTGCTGTCGTGTTCTTCAGATTCCCTTTTCATTCAAAATGAGATGAAACAGTTGGTTGTCATTCTTAAGGATGCAGGCCTATTGAGGTGAGCCCTATTCCATCCTGTTTGTAGTTGGCTCTTTGAGTCCATTAAACTCTCAAGGGCTAGAGGGAATGACATAGAACCAATGAAAATCGAATTATATTAATCATTTCGTAATTTTGACCTCAGTTTCTATCATTGTCTGTTGTCTACATGAATGCTTCATCTTTTTCCTGTCCATGCTTGGATCAAATTCTTCTGTTACCCGCTTGTTTAACTCAAATTTCTTTAACAATTTATCCTTAACTCTTGGAAGTTGTTGTATCTTCTGATTAAAGTTTTGTTAGGTGATGAGGGTAGCTTCTACATCTCAATACTGTCAGTGCAGTGACAAATAAAAACTAACCTTAAAGCTCTAAATTGGAGCTCTTGCTATTGATATGTCAGAGCAACTGAAGGTTTGTTCCCAGCCTTCTATTTTTCTTGTGATACCACCCTCCCACCTGTATTATATTGGATATTAACTATCTGCAATTTCCATTTGAAATCTGAGTTTGTGGTTTTACTTGCGGATGAAGAAGTTCATTTCTTCTTTCTAGATAACTGTATTTATGAGGATTTGAATCCTTTTCTTTTCAACGCAGAAGCCACCTTGTGCTTGGTTTGATCTCTCAGTTTATAAAGATAAATGCTGGTTGTTAGGGAGCAGATTGGGACTCAGGACTTAAGTCCCATATCGGTTGAGTAGCGGAAATAAGGAGGAGCAAAATCCCTTTCCTTCGAGAGGCGCTTTTTTGAAGGACAAAGCCATGAGGGGGGAGTGTAGACCATAAAAACGGACACCGCCTAAGGGAGTCCATCTCCAAAGCGAACAATATTTCTCGAGAGGACGTGATCCATTTCCTTACTCTAACAGATGGCGCTAGAGGAAGTGTCCCGCCGTAACTTTTCCACACGAATTCTTTCCGCTAGAGGGGCTAGTGTTGGGGAGCGCATGGGACCCGAGACTTTAATGTCACATCGTTGAGTAGCGAAAAGGATTGTGCTTTATAAGCAAGGGCAAAATCCCTTTCCTTCGAGAGGCGCCCTCATAAGAGGGACAAAACTGTGCGGGGTGACGGCAGCCAAAGAGCCCACTGGGCTCGAGCGTGACCAAACCCCAAAGCAAACAATACCACATTCTCTTGAGCTGAGCTGCTTCAACACTCTCTCATAAAGAGACGCCTTTTTAAAGGACAAAGCCGTGAGGGGAGCGTGGACCCATAAGAGCGGACACCGCCCAAGGGAGTCTATTCCCAAAGCGAACAATACCTCTCGAGGGAACGCGATCCATTTTCCTACTCTAACCACTAGTTATTTTTATCTGATGGGTAAATTCATTTCATTTTAGCATATAATAGAGTTGTTCAGCTTATTTGGACCCCTGTTCATTTAATTGGTCTCTCACAGACAAACAAAAAGAAAGTGTCAAAGCTATACGAGGTCAGTACTGCGTTTACGTGTGTTGAAAAATAAGCTAATTCTGTGTTTTGGCTTGGTGATCCTATTCTCAGATACAACTATTAGCTGATCTCAACTTTTGAAGAAACCCCAACTAGTCGATTTGGTAGATGACAGCAAGGTCAACATTCACTTTTTGGTCATCGTTTGGTTATTTTTGGCTAGCGGACTTTATAAAATCATTATTTTTGTTAATACATATGGTTGTTATTTTATAAAATCATACACTTCATATACATGAACGACAAGCATTACTTCCACCACTTTTTTATTTGCCTACAAGCTTACAGTACGGGCTTTTTACCTGGTTATAGACTTTTCATATGCCTGGATGGCTGCCACTTAAAGAGAAAGTTAAGGGGTGTGATAATGACTGCTACATACTTAATGAAAATAATAGTTTGTTTCCGGCTGCCTTTGGTATTGCAGAATCTGGAAAGAATTAATAGCTAGACTTGGCTTTTGGAGGCACTTAAAGAATTAATTCAAACTTCAGAAGATCTAGTACTTGAATCAAATCGACAAAAATGACTAAAAGAAGCATTACAATATATATACCCCAAACAGAACATAGAAAATGTACAAAACACTTCTATAAAAACTTTCAAACAAAGTTTCCAAAACACTGGCTTAAAATTAAAGTTTGGAGAGCTGCAAGGGCATATACAAAAGTCCAATATGACGATATCATCAATTAAATTAAAGAGGCCAGCTTGGAGGAATTCAAGTATCTTAATGTTGAAAATATTGGTTTATGGAGTAGATGTCAATTTAGCATCACAGCTAAGTGATCCTATATAACAAACAATCTTTTGAAGTTATTCAATGCTTGAATTTCTGAGGCTAGACATAGACCCGTTCTTGATTTATTAGATGTTGTAAGACAAAAAATTATAGTGAACATCGACATCTTCTTCTTTGTAAACATATCACTTTGCAAAGAGAGTACAAGTTTCCTCGAGAGCTCTTAATTTTTCTTTGACTATTTCAAAACTGTCGATACAAGAGCCACTTAAGATGTTGAGACTTATGTTAATTTATAATATATTAATTCATTCTATTTGTATAGAAGCATAAATGTATGACTCTAACGGCTATAACAATAATTAATAAATTCAAAATTCTGAAGGCTATGATATTAACTAATACATACAGGATTCTGAAGGCTATCACATTAATTAATGTGTCTAAATTCTTTTCATCTGCTAGAATTCTTTTTTACATATATACATTTCTAAATATGTAAAATTGCATGGATATCCTTGTGAAATTGTTATTTGCTTGTATACCCTTATAAATGTTTCTATTTACATGTCTATCCATTAAGGGCATTTTAGTCATTTTAATTTGAAACCGTTAATTTCTTAACGGCGTCAGATAGTGTAAGTATATATGCAAAAATAAAGATAAAAAAGATAAAATAGCGAAATAAATATTTTACGAGGGTATATATGCAAATATCAATTTTGAGAGAGTATCCATACAAAATCCGATATTTAGAAGGATATTCATATAAAAAATCTTTAAAAAAAATAATAATGTAACTCGATCTTTTTTTGACTTACTGATCCAACTGAATCATAAAAGGCTTGGCAAATTTCAGCCGAGTTTTATTTTTTTAATATATCTCTTGTTAAATATAAAAAAAATTGCACGAATACTCTTGTAAAGTTGCTATTTGTATGTATACCCTTATAACTTTTTTTTGCATATCTATCCATAAAGATATTTCAGTCATTTTAATTTTAAGTTATTTATTTTTTAACAACATTAAATGGTATGGGTACATATGCCAAAAAAAAAAAAGATATACATACAAATATGATATATATTCATGCAATTTCATATATTTAGGAAGTTATACATACAAAAAGAAAAATTCTAAATTAAATTAACAAGAAAATCCACATTAAGAACTTAGATTTCTCAAAACAAGTTGCACAATTGTAAGTACCTCTAGCTTATAAGATTTCCTCACTTGTAAGAGAGTTGGATCATCTTGAGAGGTGCTATGTTCTTAACTCCCCAAACGATCATTTTGGTGCCAATATGAGTGCAGCTCATAAGCAGTCATGGACAAGGATCTCACAACTTTGTTTAAGCTAGTTTGGCGGGGTATTGATGGTTTTGGTAGGCTGCTACCTTTGTTCAAATGCCTCTGTTGAGCTGCATGGAAGCTATTCTTGCCTTCATATCCTTGCATCTCCACTTCGCCCACAAGGTGTGCTGAGCCCTCCTCTTCATCTGTCTCTGCTGCCTTTGCCAACGGCGTCTTCCTTTTATATATAGCATAGAGGACCAGTTGAGCCGAGCCTAATGCAAAACCAATACAATTTGGAACCTACAAAAAACATCACTTAGAATATCAAATTAGTGACCCGAAATCTAAATTCCTGGTTCAACTTTAATTATTTGAGTCCTTTGCTTAGTAGACCATATATTTAACCTTCATAGATTAACTTAACAGTCCAAATAAATGTTGCTTGAGACAAGGTTCAACTTTTAAGAGATCACTCTCAATGTTGTACTATCGAGGGCAAGTCTTGGCGCAACGTGAAGATTGCTTTGCTAGGACTTGAGTATTGTGGATTCAAAACACGAAAATAACCTTTGCACGTAGGGATCAATTAGCTTTGTATGTCTGACTCTCTCTAGACCTTATGGACGGACAGCCTCTTTTTTTTCACTCTCAGTGTTCAACCATAAACAGATTTAGATCTTCCAAATTTGGCTTGTGCAAACCAAGGGTTGGCTCGGGACAAGTTTCATGCATGTTGTACTTTAGGCCAATGGGTAAATATAGGCCACAGAACAGAAGGAATACCTCCTCTAATACTCACTAACCCCAGCCATGACAATGTAGTATTCAGTTGTGGATCTTTACTACACAATTTCGATTCCCTAGCAATCACCAAGAGACTTTTACTAGCAGAGTAAGTAGCACCATTATTCAATCTATGCATTAGACTGCTAGTTTTAAAGCAATGCGAGCTCATGCGCCAGAATCAGGACTTGGAATTCAGATTAAAACCAAGTTTAGATGAACCTGTACCCCTAATGAAGAAGGCTGGGATCAGTCTGAACCCTCTGTTGGAATGGGCAAAGTTACAAAATTTTCATGGACACAAGTTACTAATCATTGGGAAATACTAAAAGACCCCATGTTCCAAAGTATGTAGTCTTTTCCTTAGATTACTTTTATCCTTTATTATGCTTCCTTGTGTTTTTTTTTTTTAATCATTTTTCATACATTTTCCTTGGACCTTTTAGATATGCTTGATGGTTAGGGAGATCATACAGAGAGTTTGGATCTACAAGCTTAAGAAAAACTTTCTTGCATAGTAAAATCAACTAAAAACAACTTACACCAATGAAGTAATCTTGTACGAGCAGAGAGTAGACACTCCATACTCCACCATTGAGGAAGAGGAAGAAGGAGAGGAAGAAAGGCATGTACTCAACACTCATCGTTTTCACCACCATTCTCTGCATAACAAAAGGATCATATAGTTGGTCTCAGCCTCAACAAATTTATGAGCGTATAGGTATTGCAGCGCATAACAGTTATGTATCTTTATAACATTATACACCATTGCCAAGCAACATAAAGTTTAGATACTATATTTTGATTTGTTTATCGGTGTGTTATACAAACAATCATTACCGGCCAGTATAATTGAAAAGAGAGTTATAGGGTTACATATTGGTTATCTTAAGAGAAACTAATAACTTGCATGAATTTGTCTTTGCTCAAAAGACAAATGAATTGGTCATGCTAATACATTACACATTTTAGAAGCATTTATGATATGATACAAATTAAGCATCAAATATAGCTTATTCAATTCCCACATTTATATTGTGTAATCCGCGTGGGTTGAAATTAACAAGGGGAACAAAAAATTTGCTTTGCATACCATAGCTGCCAAGGGCGAAGCATACATGCCCACGGTCAAAGCTGCACACAAGAACCCTATCACAGTAAGCCGGACACTCCCATGGATTGCCAGAAGAGTGAGCAGTATCACCAACCCCAAAAATCCCACATTCAAAACTGCCACCAACTTTGCCATCTTCACCTGAATTCAAATATCAAACAGCCAAATATAACCCAGCCTAATTGAGTTCCCACTTTCTTCAATGGACAAAGAGAAGGAAACAAAGCCATCACCCTTGTGTCCCTTGGAGCATAGACGAGATAAAGAGTCACATAGATGGCCTGCAACACGCTTCCAATGCCATTAACCGTGACCACGAGGAGACCTCCAGGCTTGAGGAGACCATAAAAAGTCCACAGTGAAGTGCTGAGTAAAGTGGTGACATAAGGCTGCCATTTGAAACTCTCGGTGGCTTTCTTCTTCACCACCCGCCGGAAAGTGCCTCTGAATCATCACATCCAACAAAACACCACCTCAAAACTAAGTAAGAAGTGATAATATAACAATAGCTGTTTAGTGTTTGAAGAAGGGGAGCTTCATGAACTCACATGGGAGAAGCAAAGACTAGTATGGATATCACATTCCCTGACAAAAAACCAAGCAACTCATCATATGTCGCCATGTAAATGATAAGAAGAGGTACTTGGGAAGAAGGGAGACTAACCCACAATTCCAACAATGAAGCTTGGATCTAGTGCCATGGCATGGACCTCGGAGCTAGAGGAAATGGAAGTCCAGGGAAGTATAAGCGGATGAAGAGAGGATAGATGATGTGGTTGGCGGAAGAAGAGCAATAATTCATCACCAACTCTATCGATCCAGAGCGGTTCCCCTATCTTTTCGAATGGGGGTCCCGTGCCTTTCTTTTGCGGTGTCCCGATCCCTCTGTCCTTATCGTTGTCTCCCCCTACGCCAAAAGCCAACGGCTTCCATAGTTCATTCACGTACTGTCTTGGTCTAATTTTTGCCGATTTAAGTGATAGGAGCATTGCTACTGTCCACTACCATCGCCGGTAGGCAGAAAGAAGTTGATGTATATGATTGAATTTTTGTTCGCTCTAACTAAAGGCACAATTACAATACACAAAAAATATAACACAAAACTTTACACCCATCATCCAATTAAATATTAATAATCGAAAATCTAAACTATATATGATTTAAAGAATCCTAGTTTATGCATCAAATCATCTCAAATATATAGTTGTATTTTCAATTGATTTGATATATGGACTAGTAATATCTATATCGTATGATTTTTTTGTACATAGATATTTTAAGACCTTTTAGATCACATCCACTAGCCTATAATTTTATTTTTCAATCATTAATGTTGAATTTGGTGGTGGGTGGCGGATGTAAAAGAAAGGCCTTTACGCCCCATGTGAATCATTATTCTAATTGATACATTTCCATGCACCAGCAGGCATCCCCCTTTAACCATCTTCTTCGATTCCATCCTATTCTCTTTTTGAGACGATACTATCCAATTCATTCTCAAGAAATGAGTTACCATAAGAAATCATCATTTGATTTTCTCCATCCTTTTTGAGGGCCTTAAATGCATTAATAATCGAGATTATTTTTATGAACAGATAATCGTGTACCATGCTTGCATACCATGCTTGCAGGAGTTACTCAAATCTTCGCAAAGTGTAAGATAGAAAAGAAAAACATTAATTCAAAACGACAATTAGTATTTTTGAAATCCATAGTATTAGAATCATGACCATAAGTAAGTGAGGTAAAGGGATCCAATTTGTGATGAAACAGAAATTACTCAAGATCTGGTTACTGGTGAATCCACACTACCTCAGTTCCTTGTGTTTCTAATGGCACATCACACAGCCACTCGTCTTTTATACGAAGATAGCAAGCATACTAAATATAACTCACAACAATCGAGGGATGGGGAAAAAACATGCTGCAGCTACCATATGCTAATCCTATTTGGGATCATCATAAAAAACATGGGCTCTTTCCACAGCTTAGCTTGAAAACAATACAATGTCCATGTTGTTCATCAATCACCTAGCCGCGAACAATACCATCAAAAATAACTTGCCATCAATTCCATGGATAAAAGGATGAAAAGATCGCCGCACTATTACTCTATAATCGGGATTTGGCTTGATTAACCTGGGCACTCTGCATCCATTAAAGATACATTTAGATGATGAAATAGACAAACTACATTGCTCAATGCACCATTCAAAGAAAAGAATTCAACTCTCACCAGAGGTATGCCTCTTGTGGCTCTTTCTTTCAGATATGCGCAAGGCTTGAAAAAAACGCCATACATCTTTGACCATTCCTCCAGTCTAGAAAATACATAATTTGCGCCTAAAGAGTCGGCCCAAAACATAGTGCCACCCCTGGTGTCAAGAAATGATGTCAAATGCAGCTTTGTAGCAGCCTACTTAGCAAGTAACCAAGAATCACTTACTAATGTTAATGACAAAGAACATGACCTGTATGAGGGAAAACCCATGCCCATGATGGAGGCAATATCAAGATCCGATGACTTGGAAGCAATTCCTTCATCGAGGACACGACAAGCCTCATTTACAACAGGGAAGAATATCATCTCTATTATATCTTTATCTGCTAACTCGATCACCTGCACTCATCCCTAAAATACATTAATGCATCTGATGCATTTTGAAGTTTCCAATAAGTGGCAACTCTGGTTTAATAGTGGGAAACAAAATAATTATATCAACAATCAACAAGTTGCAAATAGTAATATTCTTTGAATTAATAGCAATGATGTTGATTATCACATGGGAAAAGGATGAAGTTTAACAAAGAAACCCAGACTGTTTCGACACTATGTGCAGATAAGGCGGAAGTAATCAAGTAAAATTTAGTCCTAAAATAAGAACAGGAATCACTTTTTAGAGAAAACTAGGAGACCTTGGGGCCTTGGGTAACAGCAGATATGCTCCTTGATTTCTCAATGTACTTCTTTATATCAGGATCTGGACTAGCCTTCCATTTTTCATCATACACATAGAACCCCTTGCGCGAAGATTCACCTGTCATAAATGTAACAACTTACAAAGGTGTATGGGTACTGAAATTTTGGGCTCTGATGCGGTAGATGGATTGGCAAGTGAATTGCCGTAAGGCCTAAAGGAGGATATTGACATAATCTTGCACTAATTCTATAGCAGTCAAAAAACATTAGTACCTATCCTTTTATCCTGAAGCATAATGGGTATCAACATTGACCTGTAGCATCTCTCAGGGAAACTTTGGAGGTATTGGGTATCAGTAGCCACAGCGACCTCGAACCCAACCAGATCAGCCAGTCTGTGTAGACACAGCAATAAAAGGCCTTAGGTCACTCAATTCCATAGGAAACAAGCAACAATCTTTCTGATCTCCCCAGCCTCAGACCATGATGACTTATCAAAACCATTGCCTAGTCATATGCAATATGGACAGTTCTAATAAGAAAGATAAATCCAAATTCCAGTTTCAAAGTAAGATTTATTAATACCTGAAAGGCCCCATTGGCATTCCAAATTTGGTAATCACACGATCAATCTGATACACATCTAAGCCATGATCAACAAGTAAAGCGGCTGCCTGTGAGTAAGGAAAAAACATCCGATTGACAGCAAAACCAGTACAGTTCCCAACAATAATAGGGGTTTTATGAATCTTCCTTGCAACACCTAGCAAGTCCACAACAACTTGTGGAGAGGTTGTACGAGTATAAACTATCTCCAAAAGCGGCATGACATGGGCAGGACTGCAGAATAAGAACACATCAGATGGAGGTACAAAAATAAAAAGAAACGCTGTGCTTAAAATCGCATTACCTAAAAAAATGTGCACCCACAATACGATCTTGCGACATAGTCTTCTCTCCAATTGAATTTAAGTCAATCGTCGAAGTGTTACTAGCAAGTATGCAATGAGGAGGGCAGTATTTTTCCAGATCAGCAAATATTTGCTGCTTTAAAGACACATTCTCGATAACTGCCTGTCACAACTTACAAATGTTTAAGGCCAATCAAACAGAAAAAGCAAGAGTTGAAAAGACAAATAAAAGTTTCAGAGGATTGGAATGAGAAAGCCAAAAGGAAAAGATTAACTATGAAGTTACCTCAATGACCATGTCCACATCTTTGAAGTGCTCATAATCAAGAACACCTATGAGGAGAGAGAGGGCCTTCCCGCATTCCTCTTGAGTCATTTTTCTTTTCTTGACATAACCCTGCAAATTGCCTGAAAAGAAACCTAGAAAGTAAGTATAATAGCTATCTCGCATGTGAAAAAGAAAGAGATATAGAATTTCGAAAAAAAATGTCCCCTATATAATGAGGAGGTTAATTGAAGTCACAGTAACCTTTGACTTTGCCAATCCCTGACTGTAAGAAGTTCTCATTTACTTCTTTTAGGATTACCAAATAATTGCTCAGTATCAGTGCAGTGGCAATTCCAGAACCCATTAAACCTCCTCCAACGATCGCAACTTTACGTATTCTTCTGGGCGTCAAGCCTATGTCGGTAATGCCGGGAACCTATCACATCGCAAAGTTTACAAACTGATAGGTTCACTGAAAAAGAAAATCAACATAGCCTCCTAAACATGCATGGCCTCCAAAATAGTGCAATATTCTTCAATGAAAACAATGGAAAATAGCCTCCTATACAATATCTGTTACGAAATTCTATTATCAAGGAGCTTTCTGGAAAAACTTCATCAGGATCACATGAGAAAATGTCAACTGACAATAGTTTCCCATAACTAATCACAGCAAAACAAGTAAACTTGAATAGCTGCAGTTAATCAAAATGATTAAGAGAAAGTTCCGGGACCAGTAGGCTATACCATCAGGTTTGCCTACGCATGTGCACAGATTTTGTACCTTAAAAACTAGCCCGTTTCAAAACCAAGGCTATTGCAGAGTTGTCAAGAAACCAGTTTCTAGAAATATAAAAGCATGGTATACGATCTGTTTTTTGTTTCAAGCATCAAATCCTTAGATCAATAAATTGTCATTCTTAATTTTGTCAGTTTGGCAGCAAACATCACCTCATGAAATGTGGTAGTAGTTTTGTTTATGCTTAACGATGGGATCACAGGGAATTGTGGTGCATCAAATTTAGAAAACAAAAGGACATGAGTGCAGCATTAGAAGACTAAGAACAAAGTTTAATCCATAAAAACATGGCACATGAAGAAGCAAAAATGTACTAAATGCATATAACCTCAAATGCCACGCAGAATTCCATTAACCTTTGAGGTTGCACGTTGTGCAAAGAAGATGTGCATCAAGCTCTTGCTTGTCTCAGAAGATTGAAGCATCCGAGAAGAGAGCAATTCCTGTCAACACCAAATGTTAGACAAATGATAAAAAGTTTGATAACTGGCTCTACTAGGAGATACAGCAAAATAATAAACTTACCTTCCAAAGTCCGGCTAGGGGTCCTGAAACTATACCCTCTTCAATGACATCAATACAAATCAGAGGATGTTGGAGTTTAGCAGCTTGTTTTTGAGCCTGATCTCTTGCAAAATTGAGAATTTCTCTAGCCATACCAAGAGGCTCTAATTTGTCATTTCTGTAAAGACTTTTAATCCATGGCCTTCTTAATTCAACAATGTCCAAAGCCCAAGAACGAGCAGTCTTGACCAGTTCATCGGGTGAAACAATGGCGTCCACAAGGCCCAATGCATGAGCTTCCTCTCCATTCATTGATTTGGACATCTATGCAGATAAATAGAATATGAAAGTGCTGATCCATGAAATTTGACTTAAGAACTGAAGGTAGATGATTTTTTAACAAAAAGAACAATAATAGGCAACAAAACTAAGAGCGAATTACCAGCATCATTTCAAGAGCTTTTGAAAGACCGACAAGGCGTGGAAGACGTTGTGTTCCTGGAACAAGGAAAGTATGTCTGATAGTGCAAAAGAATGTAAAGGTAAATAGCACAACAACCTGTTTATGAGAGCGACGAGTTTGTAAAGTCCTTTGCCTACCTCATTACTCTGTGCTAGTCAATGGGCACAGTATTACCAAACCATAAAAAGAGTATTTACTCTGTGCTAGTTAAATTTAAAAGAATGCATAAAAAGAGGTCCTTGCAATAAGTAATGCAAGATAAACATGAACAATTATGGTAAAATACATCATCATAAATGAGCAACCATAGGAGGGCAGTTGATAAGAAATATTATGAAAATAAATAAATAAACAAAAAAAGGCTAATATAAGCAATACTATAGCACGTAAATTAAGTAAAAAAGGTTGTTAAGGTATCATCAGAAATATCATAGCATAGTAACATAACTTGAGTTATGTGTGCACTGACTGGTCATTAGAGTTAAATTTTAAATATTTTCCTTCTATTTTTCTTGAATGATCGATCGGTTAGCAAGTTCAAAGTTAGCTATAATGGAGGGAGTGTTGACAACCATCACTTGTCATGTGACACATCATCAACCTTCATCAACCTAAGGTATATAAATGCTCAAGTTTACATTAAAAGCCAATTCACCGAATACTATAGATTTGCTTTAATGCCTATTTAACAACCGGTCTCCTCCCCTACTCAAAAGAAAAAAAATGCTGGTTGAACACTATTTGAAGCAAGGTTCGCCGTCTCGGTACCAGACCCCGTACCGGTGCCACACTAGCACGGTGTCGGTATGGTACGGTATAAAATTTTTTTAGCATACCGAGTGTCGGTATACCATCCATACCAGTACCGAACCGGTACGGTATACCCCGTACCGCCCAATTTGATTTGAAGTGATCAAATCCCACCTCCCAAACCGGTATGGTACTTTGGATTTTCATGCTATGTTCTCCAAAATCACAAAATATGTTTTTTCACATTTAACTGGTGAATAGGTATTACATGCAGTACCAAATTATTTTCAAAAAAAAAAGGGAGGAAAACTCATAAGAATGGGTGATAATAAGCAGCTTAACACGGGACATAAATGGCCCTTGAAAATATAATAGTCTAAACTCTCAAGATCATTCTACTGTAGGTGTTTAATATGTATAAAACCCTATTCATAGTTTCAAAGCTAACCAAGCTATTAAGCATGTGCTAGATAATTTCTGACTTTAACCCTAACCAAAATATAAATGTTGAAGGCTATGCCACATATTCTTCCACAATTACCAAGCCTACATCATTGCATATGAAGAAAGTGGTTGGGCTCAACCATTATAGAAAGCTTAGAGCTAGAAGCCTGTGCAACATGGTATTATAACAGAAATAATGCAACCACTTTTGCAATTCCAAGAAGATTTCCCAAATGCCTAAGACCATGTTCTATCTCTCTAATATATGAATTTAGAATTTATTTTTAAGGAACCCACTTTATTACAGTTCATGCATTATGCAAGAAAAACTCTTCTTCTGTAAACTAGCAAGGAGAACATGTTTACAAAAATACCTCCCATGCCAGGAATAATTCCAAGCCGAAGTTCAGGCAAACCCAGTTGAGCAGTAGAAGTAGAAATTCGACCATGACATGCCTGACCAGGAAAAAATGACCATGTTACATAAAATAGCTTAACTTCAGAAGCAAACTAAAACTGGGGTGAAAAGTAATTTACTAATATATACCAACACATACCATTGCAACCTCAAGTCCACCACCAAGAGCAAGGCCATCGATAGCTGCCACTGAAGGTTTTCTAGCACCTGACAAGAGGAAAAATATGGGGAAAAAGTGATATGAAATCTTCTCCAGTAATAGATGCTAAAAAAAAATAAAGCTAAAAACTCTAGCTGATACCTTCTAAAGTGTCATTGAGAAAATCATTTGCTGAGAAATCAACCTTTGCCTGCTTTGCTGATGGTATAAAAAAGTGAAATTAACAAAACAAAGAAAGCATATGATAGGAAAAATGTTGAATGTCAGATGCATGCTAATCTTACTTTTTCCCTCTTGAAATGCACTGATATCAAAACCTCCTGAGAACTTCCCTCCTGCACCTGTCCGATTGTGATAAGGTGTAAGTGTAATCATATAATGTCTAACAGAAATCTGTTCAAAACAGAAGACTCTGTTACATAAACTGCTAGATACCAGTGAGGACAATCGCTTTCACATCATCTCTTCTCAAAGCTTCTTCATAATTCTCTTTTAGGCTGACTAGTACTGCAAAAAGAAACCAGACAACATATTTCTATAGAATTTAATTAGAAAAATGAGACTTCAACAGTTCAAAGGAAACCATAATTTTTGAATACTGAATAAGAGTAGATCTAACATCAGGGTATTCCAAAAAAAAAAAAATCATTTTGGATAGGTACATGAAATGCAATATCTTGTCAACTCATGCCAAACCAATTTACCAATCAAGGTGCTGAGTTATGCAGCAACTGACCCCAAAGCTTAGTGATACACCAGCCCTAAACTTAATGTATCCACCTACAAAGCTTAGTGATACATTAAATTTTGCTAAGAGTGAATTCACTTAAACCATTTAATGCAAGGCCATTGAAAAAGAAAAATTCAAAAAAAATCTAAATGATCAAATCGCATAAACCAGATGAAATCATCATCCAAGCTGAAAAACACATCATATATCATATTTTCTAGGTCCAAATACACGTCCCAGGAATAAAAGGATGCAAAGCGAAAATTTCAAAAGCAAGAGAAGGTACCATCCAAGGAAAGGGCATTAACGGGAGGATTGACAATGGTTATGACAGCGACCCCGTCCGCTCCCACCTCCATCTCCGTCCTACCCCTTCCCATCTCTCTCCCTCTCTCTAGAGTGGATTTATTCGACAACGGAAGTGCGGAATTTGCGACCAGCCCGGCGGCGAACGTGCTTTTACGAAGAGAAACCTCGGCGCTGCGGCCGCGGAGATGCCTGATGAGGCGCAGCACAGTCCACAAGATCTATGCGAAAATGACCGACAGAGGGAGAAGCATGGACTATAAGGATTGGAGGCGGCAATCACACCGGGAGTGGTCGTACTGCTGGTACTGGGTTTTTCGGCTGGCGAAATCACCGATAACTAACTCGGTGCACCCTCCCCGGCCTCCGTTTGGCAATAAAAGCTGGTGGTCACCCTCCCCAGCCTCCGTTTTAATTCAGATAATAATAATAATAATAATAATTAGGAAAATTAGCAGGAATTGCTCGAGCCAGAGCAATTTAATGCCTTCTTTGATGTATTACCAACTTTGCCGTCTTAAAATTAGTGCATAGAAAGATAATTTCTACTTTATCTCAAGCTTCATCTTTTTCTATGCAATCAACAAAATTCAGTTCCGTTTTAACCTAAATTTTCAGAAAACCGATTCAGACCCATCTAATCCATATATGTGTGTATATGTATGTATAAATTTATAACAATTCAATCTAACTTGACCGTATTTATAAGTGTGTATATATATATATATATTAATTTTTAAATTTATTATATATTTAAACTTAGTCTGATATAACTTATTGGACATCATTTTAGATAAAAAAATTATATTTAGTTTTAGCCCGGTCTACGTAACCCAACTCATTGAACATCAATATTATATACCGAATCAAGCCCAATCGAATTTTTCGGACCGGTTCAAACAAGTTTTTTTTAATAGATTTGGTTTTGATTTTAAAAATCCGATTTAAATGGTTAGGTTCAAAATAATCCTAGCACGATTATCATCTGATCTATACATGCCTCTAATTACCACAAAAACAATATCATCTTGAATAAAACTGGCACCACAAAAATCACCGCTAGGCGCTCAAATCAGCCTCATTGACTGATAACTAGAGAAAAAGAGATGGTGGGCCGTCTGTTTCCAAGATGAACATCTTGGACTCGCCAAGCTGGGAGCTAATAATTACATACAAAAAGAAGGAGGTGAGGCGTAAAAAAAGATGGGTTAATATTGAAACTCCATGAAATTTTTTCTCTAGTGCTCATTTTTAGATCTCAAAGTTGGCTACACCCGGGAGAGGGCATTTAAAAAGCTTTGACCAAAGCAATCTCTTCTTTGACAATATCATTGATAATTCAAAAGATCTAAATAAATTATAAATAAGCTGTGCTACCTGATACAAATTTCGAACATGAAAAATCACATATTGATCCATTCCCTCACGAGTAATTTTTGGTATGATATTTCCAACTTACTTTAATGTTCATTGTTGATGTCATATTCTTGCCGATTATATTGTTTCCACTATCTTCTTTTGCTCTTTAAGAGTCGTGTTCTACTAATTTTTTTATAGTATTTTTGGAGCAAGAACTTTTGCAATTATTAAGTAGATTGCTTGATCTTTGATTTTAAGATTATAATATTTAACTTACTTTGGTTCTGCCACTGCCCTTCTTGGAAACGCTATTTCTGGCGTCTGTTGTGTATGTAATTTATGTATAAAATATATCCTGGATGGCGCAAGACAATGACTTTGGAACTACCATATTCTAGCTTAGTGTGAGGCAGGTAAAACTTCACTACCTTTGCACCTAGCGATTTTTATTATTTAAAATACATATGCATGGGATCAGTTTTAAAATTTATATTTGAGAAAATAAAATCACAAAAACTAAGATGGGAACATGTTTGGTATTATTATTTTTATATTTTATTTTCAAAAATTATTTTTATCATTTATAAAAATATATAAAAAAATCGTATTTCTATTATTTTAAAAAGTCGCCTGCACCATCACCATTCCTACCACTACTATAGTTGTCTTTCTGCACCATCATTGTCGCAATCATCTTCATCACCGCCGCTGCAGCCATTACTACTACCACTATCATTACTATATCATCGTTGCCCCTTAGATCACTATAGCCTCTATTGCTTTCACAACTATTGTTATAATTTTGTTCACCACCAACATATTTATATATATTTTTAATAATTATATTTAAAATTTTATGATTTGAAAATAAAAAATAGAAAAAATTTATTTTATTTCTGAAAATAAAAGAATAAAAATTCAAATAAGAATAATGCGATGTGGAACCATAGTCTATACATCTTAATTTTAAATATTTTTAGTCAATTTCAATAACAACAACCGTGATAAAAAAAAAAAAAAAAAAAAAACTATTCATGATATGAGATGATAACAAATTAGAATCTAATATATGTGAGACACACTAAAAGTTACAAGACAAGGCTCATAAAATATACTTGATGATGGGAAATTGAAAAAAAAAATGCAAAAAGTCGAGCTATATGAGAACAGCATGCATATAATCAATTCAAGATGAAATGCCAAGAGTTAAGAGAAAAAACGTTTTTTTAGAGAAAGTGAAGCCAAACCTTGGATGGAGTTGCTGCCCATTCTTATTATACTATAATAATTTTTTTTTTAATAATACGAGGTGTTTGGTATTGGGTCATCGTTCCAAGATCAAGAGTAACCAAAACTAAACCTTCTCATTAAGCAGATCAAAAATCAGGTTATTCTGGGAACATAACATGGCTTGAACCAAATTAAACTGGTTAAAGAGCCTAAGCATTGCCACCCCACTTATCAAACATTATTCTGCGAAAAATTTTAGTAAATCAGGTTAATTGGGCCAGCCCAATGAGCTTAACCTCCAAGCGAGGGTCCGGGTTCCGGGCTTTCGGCCCAGGCCACGCTCTTTTCTTTCTCCCTCTTCCCCACCCCAAGTTCCACTCATCATTTCCCGCGCAAGCGCGAACACGCTCCCCAAGTTTCAAACCTGAGGGAGCGAGGCGGAGAGCAAGGAAGAGAAACGAAGCGCCACCACCAAGCCACGGCGGCGCCATGACCACCACCGCCAGATCAGCCCGAACCCACCACCCAGCTCCGCCGCCTCTCACGGCCGACGATATCGTCCGCCTCGCCGAGGATCCATTCGCCACCCTCCCCTCCTCCGCCTCTCCCTCTGCCCTCCTCTCCCTCCTCGACTCCCCCTCCCCCTCTCCCTCCGTTCCCGTCACCACCTACCTCTCCTCCCTCCTCTCCCTCCTCTCCCGATCCCCTCCCCGCGCTTCCCTCCTCTCCTCCCTCCTTCTCTCCTCCCTCCGTCTCTTCCTCTCCTGTCGCCTCCCCCACGGCCCCGACACCGCCCTCGTCTTCCACCTCTTCTCCCCCCTCCTCCCCAACCTCGACCCTTCCGACCTACCCTCCCTCCTTGACCTCATCGCCTCCCACCTCTCCGACATCGCCGACCCCGACGACGCCCAGCCCCTCGACCTCCTCCCCCGCCTTCTCGACCTCGCCATCGATGCCGCCGGAGAAGAATCAATCGTCCCGATCCTCGAGAGGTTCCTCGCCACCGATTGGTCCAAGGCCCTGTTGGTAAAGATCGTCTCCCTCCTCCGCGATTTCCCGGCGCTTTCTAGGGTTAGTGTTCTGGATTTCGTCGAGAAGGTATTCGGAGGAATGAAGGCGGTGGACCTCCAGGATCTGCCGTCCCTTGTCTACCAGCTCCTTCTCCTCGCTTCCAAGGGGATCAACAAGAGGGCGGTGATTGGAGGGATTTTAGGGTTTTTTGGTGGGTCCCTAACGGGGCCGGCTTCGATTGTGCGGCAGGTGGAGGGGACGGTTTTGATGCATGTGAACTTCGCCGTGAAGCAGGACCCTTCCTTGGGGCAGGAGGTGCTGGCCATTGTTCGATCCGATCGTGGTGTGCTTAACCACTTCGCGGTCGCCATCCTGCTGTCGGTAGCCAGGGTGCGACGATTCAATGAGAGGTCTATTGGTGTTTTGAGGTCAGCGGTGGTGACCTCTCATCGCGACTATAAGCTCTCATGGTGAGGATTCTTTCCAATCAGCGAGATTTCTCTCTTCAATAATATGATTGTGATTTGTTTTGTTGTGTTTGATTAAAAGGTTGAAACTTGTAGGAATTGCAAGTGGTTGCCTGATGATGTGAAAGAGGAATGCCTGGAGACTGCTAAATGTGTGGAGAAAGCATTGATAAAGGCTGTAACTTTTTTTCCACTCGGCTTCTTATTTTTCCTTATGTTTGAATTATTGCACACGCTCATACTAGTTGAATTCATCATCAAGCATAATCGAGGCACTTCACTATTTTGTAGGTGAATGAGAGCAACTATGGACGGGAGCATGTTGTACCTAGCACTGTTCAGTTTGGCTTTGTTTTGCTGGAATCAATAGATAGTGGGAGTGGAGAAGTTGGTGGTTCTAGAGGTTTGATGAGCATGGAAGAGCTCGGCATTCAAATACTAAAGACACTTTTTGAGGTCCATGACATGGCAAGAAACAAGGTTTGTTTGGTTGGAACTTGTACAATTCCATTAGCTTTATGAACTGTATGGAACCATGCTTTACTTTGTCAGTGATTATTATTTAAGCCTTTTATCACTCATTGCCAAATTTAAAATGAAAGGAAAAGGAACTGGAAAATAGATAGCAATCAATGCGGCTGTTTTTTTTCCATAGTTATTGTGCTTTGCCCCATTTATGTATCATGCCTTGTTCCTTCTTTCTTTTTTATATTGTCATGAAGTGCAGCCTCTCAATATTTTCTATTAAGGATTTGATTTCCCCCGAGCTGCAGATAATTGAGCAGTGCAAATTTCGGATTCTTTCTTTGAAGCCTCATGAGAGCATGCCGATCATCAAGTATTTAAGCAGTTTGATTATAATTTTTTTGAGCACTTTTCTTAGAATCTGATACATATCAATACAATCTTTATGTGAATCTTGTAATAGGTTATTTGGTCATCTGGTTCAAAGCTACCCTTACCCTATGCTAGATTACATTGCTCACCTGAAAGAATTACTGGACTATTTCTCTTTCATGAATGATGTAACTTCCGTTGCTCTCGTTGATGCCATCTTGCCACTGATCAAGTTCAGCCGCGGTCTCCAGGTGTTGGTTCTCGAACTATCTCACTATGCAGTAATCTTTCAATACTCCAAGTGCTGTTATGATGCTGTTGATGAATATCTGCAGGATTACGTTGTTTTGGTTGTAAGAAAGGCCATGTTCAAACGAGAAGATTCAGTTCGTATAGCTGCTACTAATGTTATCATTGAATTAATTTTAATGGAAAACAAATCTAAGAAAGATGGTATAAATTCTTTACAAGAGTCATCCAGCCAAGCAAGTTGCAGCCAGCAAGCTATATCCTGTGGGCTGGGCAGAGGTCTCTTTCAAGAACTCAGTGGATTGCTCCAGAGATGTCTTTCACAACAGGTGCTTTTCAGGCACTTATAGTCATGAAAATTTCACTTTTTCCCCAGCTTTAACAAGTCTTTTGATAGCAGTTGCTTGCTTTAGACAGGCTAGAGTTAAAGAAATCATGTACCATGGCCTCATTAAACTTGTTGTGTTAGACCCGTTTGTTGCTACCTCTGTCTTGGATTTTCTCTGGCCTCACTTTCTTCACTTTTACAAAGAGGTATTTTATCTTTTGCCTCATCCTTTTGATTTTTATCTGTAGTTTGCAAAAGTTGCATATTTGCTGTTATTTCTTTTGTGTTGTCTTCAGGATCATGTAAAAATTCATGAAACCATCAAATATAATCCTTAAGGAATTACATCATGACATTGTTGGCATCTTTTGGACAAATTCTTTTTGCAGGATGCAGACTCTCCCCTTAGAGTTGATGCATGCTTTAAGTTGGAGAGTGGAAAAATTTGTCTGGTAGAACCTTTGGACTATCTTTTATCGTGTGTCTCTTGGATTCTTCTTCTTCAGCCACATGATAAATCTGACCATCCATCAGAGTATTCTTGGCCATGTTTTGACTTCTCCCTTTCACAAGAGAATGAGGTAAGGGAGGCATGGCTTGCATTGCTGTCAATGGATACATCTGAAATTGTCACTGTAAAACTTGCAGTCACAATCCTTTCTTGAACCTACTGCAGGTTGCAAGGACATCATCTGGTGAGCTGTTCTCAAATGCATTATCAAAGATCCGGAGATCTCTAAGAAAATGCACTTTAGATGGTTTGTGTCCCCTTCAACTCTCATTGTCTGACTCTTGTTGAGCTAAAATTGTTTCAATTTCAATACTGTTTCTGCTTCTGACCATGATATGATTGCTTCCATTGTTGGATCAGATGGTGAAGGCCAGAGTGAAGATACTTCTCTTCCATCACAAGGTGGGAAAACTTGTTCTCGTGGTTGGATTTTGCTTGGAATTATTGAGGTGTTCGTTAATGTTGTTGCTTCAGAGTTAGAGAAAGCAGCTGATGAAGAAAAGATGGTGCTTGAAAAAGAAATAATGGAGCTTGTTAGTTCATATGATTTTCTAGAAAAAGAATCAATCACGAACAAACAGAGGAGTGGCAACCGGAAAGGATCTTCGAGATACATCCAAGACAAAGCTAACAGTGAGTCCAAAGAGTACCCACATGTTTCCCTCCAAAAATTATCTCAAGCAAGGAGACCTTTCTTTGCAACCTCAAATATCCATCAGCTTCTAGTGACTGCACTTAAGTCAGGCAATGCTGATTATCCTGACAAACACACTGCTTCTCAGAATCATAGTCAATCATCTTCGTGCAAGACATGGGACCAGTGTCTGAAGATAATATCATTTGCTTTAAAGGCTTGTCTTCATCATTTACAATCAATCAGTTTGATGAAAACTGGATCAAATAATGATCCATTGAAAACTTTATTCCATGGAGATGTTAAACAGCTGGGACAACTTATAATGCAGCTGGTATGGCTGCTTAAGTCCGGCCTAAAACAAGAAAAAGATCCTAAAAAGATAGAAGGCAAACGGAAGACAAACATAGAAAATAAAGGAGACCAACTCTTACTATCATTGTTATGCTTGAATGAATTGTTCAAGCTAAATTCATCTGGGGTTCATTTTGCTCAATTGATTGAGGATATGCTTATCCTGCAAGCACCAGAGTTGGATTCCGAAACTACAATAGATACTGCTCAGGGTATTGACAATGGGCAAGGCTCAATGCTGGAGGATAAGTTCTTGGGAAGACTCCATTTGTTTTTAGAGAAAATAATAAAGCCACTGTATTCAGAGCTTCTTGCTCTTTCACTTTTCCATGAATCTGAGGTAGCTCTAGTCCCTCTCTGTAGCTGATTATTAAGCATATTTCCTGTTTTCACACTACAATTTCTTTTCCATTGTGAATGTAGATTAACAGATGTAGTAGCCCTAGTATATTGTGTTAATATAGTACTGTGTTATTTTTTGGCTACTTCTCATCCCCCATGGTATTACCCACTTCGAAATGATTATATTGTTATGATCTTCACCTACAATAGAACGCAGATAACTTCCTGCAATGGGGAGGAGTGCCTTACCATGTGATGAATGAGGGCTTGCTCCTTTCTGCTTATATGGTTATTTGAAACAATTAGTCTGGAATTTATGTTACTTAGTTGTTTGAATCAAACTGCTGGTTTCAGCTAGCTTGATTATTTAGGCCGAACTAAGTGTTTTTAATGCATCATCTGAATAAAATGAAGCCTTTTTGGAATCTTTTTAGACTAACCCATTAAAAATTACTGCATTTTAATCGTTATATTTTACATGAAAATTTACACCAAAAAACTAGGGTAAATTTTGTTTCTATTTCTGTTCAATAAGTCAGCAAGCCTTCATGGGGATGGTGGTGCTTTGAGGAGTGTATTCAGCTCCAGTGAAGTGTTAGTTCATGCTGAGATGGCCTCAAGAAGGGAGGAGGGAAAAATCTCATCATCATTTTGCTATTTTTGTTGCTTCATGTTTCTTTCCATGATTTCATCTACTTATGTAGAAGATGGATGTGAATTTATTCCCATTTTCTTGTTTAGGTTCTAGCTGAATTGATAGTGATCATGGAGAAGAAATTGCCACGTCAACAGAAGACCTATCATGGAACCTGGGCTGGGGACATCTGTAGGAGCAGCAGTATAGAGAACCCCAATGCTGCACGAAGTGTAGCGGGACTCGCCATTTATCTGATGCCTGCTCCAAATGACCTGATTGTTGCTCATGACATGGCATTAGAGCTGTTGAAAGTTATGGGATCTGAAGATAAAGATCCAGAGGAGATATCTGAAACATTTCCCATTATTAATCATTCAACAAAAAATGCAATTTCTGCTATGCTTATACAAGTGGTTGAATGTTGCATGGTTGAATTGGACTGGTCTGTATCAAAACTTAAGGCAATCTCCGTTGTCAATCTTGAATTCATTGGCCTGAAAAAGAAGCACCAATTTGGTGAAAGGCTACCTGGACTAAAATTGGAAGAAGCATTGCACTCCAGGTCAGAAGCACTGGCGTATCTCTTGTCCTCTTTTCTGGAGATGAACCTTAAGGGTATGCTTTTCATCCAACAATGAATAACATGCTTTGCTTTTACATCACAACCAACACTTTTATGTCCTTATTTTACAGACTCTCAAGCAGAGCATTTACTGAAGGTAACTGCAAGATTTTACAAGCTTTTGGCTCGCATGACAAAACTCTGCATTGCTCCTAAAGGTTGCAAGCAACTCTTACCTAGCCCCAAGTTTCAGAAGCTAGCAGAAGTGACTTGCTCAAGGCTCACCAGTCCTTTATACAATTTTGTTGCTCTTGTGCAAAGGGTAAATAGCTCTGCAGTCTTATTTTGCCTATGTCCGATTTAGCTTTCACTTCTGTTTCAATGATCTATATAAGCTTGTTCGTTCTACCTTTAAAGTTTCCCTCATCTCCTTTCTTTTCTTTCCTTTTCTTTTCTCTTCTCTTTCTCTGTTTGGCAATTCAGAACCAGCAAGAGAATGCTCAGAGGAGGGGAATCATTAGCAAGATCAAAAGGGAGAATAGATGTATTCCTGATTTGATATTCCAAATCGAGGACTATGAGAAATATCTCATTCAACTCAGCAAGCTGACTAAAGTCAACCTGTTGAGGCATGCCAAGCGCAGCACAGCAAGGGATTTTAAGATCATAGAGATGAAGAAGATTGCCATTGAGGGAGAGGCATCTGAACATGATCCCAGCCAGGCCAATTCTACATCATCTGAGAATGAATCAAGTGAGGAATCTGTAGGTCCAGATGAGGAAAATGCGTCTGAGAAGGTTGCATCCCCAGAGTCCAGTGGTGGTACTCCTGATGAACATTCCGAGACCGATAAGGAAGATCAAGAGATGGTGTTAAGAAGAAAGAGGGCTAAAATGAGTAGGATTGTGGAAGATTCTGATGAAGAAACATAGGGACGAGGTATATTCTTAACTTGTCTCAACTTGTTGATAAAGGAATTAGAGAATATGACAGAAACATCTTCATAGAATGTCTTTGTTCCTTTGTTATCTGTAAGTCTTGTTTATCATTTTGTTTCTCTTTTGTAATTCTTTATGTAGTGGACACTAAGAGTTAAATGCCAGTAGAAAACTGGACAAGTGCATGCTTGGATAACACTGAGGTTTGAGTACTAAGGGTTGTAATAGCCTAACAAATGACAAATTCTATCATTTCATGAAATGCTAGTATTACTACGGTTGGCTGCAGAACTTCGTGCTGAACAATTAGCTAAGGCCTTTTCCGTGTTATACATCATGAGAACTAAGGCCTATTTTCGAACAAGTTATCTCTAATCACAGTTTTGTGAACAATTTTTTTGCTGATTATGGATGAATGGTACGATATTATCATTATAAAGCACCTAACAAATTTCAAGGTCTTGCTTCTGAGACCTGGCAAATTTTGAAGAATGCATTATAAAGCATTGAAAACGATCTTATCATGTGACATAAGCATATTGCAGCCCCAGAACTGCTTATTAACTATTGCAGCTTGGGCGCAGTTTTCTTTTGTGTGTTTATTATATTGTTTTGGCTCTCATCAGAAAGAACCTGTTTTCAAGTATAGCTTTTCTTCGGCTCGTTTCTCACCTTAACCCCACAGGATTTCCAAGCACCTTTAGCTTTTTAAACTCGTTCGCTGCATGACAGTGTAACTCCATCCTTCTTGCTTAATCGTCAGGTCATCTTGCAAGACAAAAATAAACAGTATTTTTTGCTTATGCTGGGAGTTCCATCGTTGTGGAAGAAGTTTCTTACATCACTTAAATATTAATTTTTATATTAAAAAAACATTAGTTTGATGCTGTCAACTCTTCAATGTGAAAAATAGCAGCATTTCATGTTCCACCAATTATTCACTATATAAAGCCTGAGAAGGCATGTACTTTTTTCAAGTTTGCTTTTATGTACAGTCAATAAAGTATTTTTTGATCAAAAGTAAATTTAAGGGAAACCGTACCTGAAATTTTCTTCTCCTTTCTTGATGGAGAGGGAGGGACAGCTAATCGTACTATGACTATTCAGGTTTAAATTAATGGGAGTGTACCAACCAAGAAAAAGAATCTGTGCTTATTGAGCGGAGGTTGTTATCATTGGTGTCATCCCCAGTTCACCAACTTGCAAATTTCTTATGGATCGCCCCTTGTAAAATTATCTCTATGATTGTTCTTGCCAACTCGAGAATGAAAAGCTTGATATTTATTGCATTGGCCATGCAACACGATGTGTGAAATAGGGGAAACTTGCACCTGTTCTTGTGTGATGTGCATGTGGCTGTGCATCTTACACAGTTACACTTCTCGATATATAATGCATAGCTATTTTTACATTGAATTATTAAATGATTTGGTGACAGGTGGATCTAATCTGGTTTTAGCACTGTGGCTCTTCATTTTCTTGTGATGGTTTTTTTCAGTTTCGTATTATCACGCATCATTAGTTTCAGAATGGAAGTACAACCGTAGGATTACTTAAATATTTGAAACCACCTCCCAAGGTTCAAACTTACAACTTCCATCCAAACAGATGAAGATTGCAGCCATGATTATTATTTATTTTTCTTTTTTTATGCAATTTAATTTTTTTTTATGTAAACCATAGCTCTTATTTGCACCAGGTCTTGTTTGCCTTTTTGTGTGGCTGACTATCTGAAGTTTTTAGGTCTGAAACATCTACTTTACAATGGTAAAAATTCACATCCCTTTTCAAGTACTAACTTTTTATTTGCATATCCAATTCCACAGCAACAATTTAAGCTCAAATTTAAATAAACTCGGACCAGTCTCGTTTTAATTATAACTAAGCCAATCTGAAACTTATTTTAATCAATTATGAACCAAGCTTATAACACCTCCGGAAAAAAAAAAGAGTAAGAAAGCTGGATCAGCATGTAACCAATCACTGAATCAAAATAAATTTGAGCTGGATGTTATGAGGCCAAATCAGATGATAAACTAGTGGAGCCCATCAAGGAATGATTGCCTCGGTCACAAGTCACAACGTATTTTGGGTGCAAATGTGGGTGCTCTGCTCTCTTGGCTCGGTCTGTCGGAAAACGCCGCGTTCTCAGGCCTCTCGAAGCCCAACGGTACTGTCTTTTGCGTGCACTGGGTGCAAGCCCCTCCGCAAGATAATTTGCTTTTTTTTCACGCCACGCGGTATCACCACCAGCCACCATCTATCCCATCGTACGAATACTCATGTTGTCGTCTCTTTTTCAGCATCTTGCGTGGCCTAATCTACTTTCTCCAATCTGGGCTCCGGTGGATGCAAAAAGCTTCGCTTTTAAATCCATTGCCCCCCCCCACCACGACGACTCACTATTTAAATTCGAAATTTGAAACCGTTTTATGACGCTTGCAAGTCATATATAAAACACGATCCAGATCTTTTATCCCGAAACTTCTATAAACGCACAAGAGGGAGAAAGAGCGGCCGCGTTGTCTTCGGGGCCGGAGCCGGCGATCTTGGAAAGGGATTGGAAGGGAAAAAGGGGGGCGAGATGGCGGACGACAGCAGGAAGGGCGTCGCCGGATCGGCGCCCTCCGCGGCGTACCTGCGTGCCTCCTCCGACGACCGGAAGCCGCCGGCGACGGCGGGGCCGGGGCCGGGGACGGGGGCCGCGGTCAGGAAGATCACCTTCAAGAGCGCGGACATGAAGGAGGAGATGCGGCAGGAGGTCTTCGAATGTGCTCGCCTCGTACGTTGCTTCCCCCTTTGATTTCTTCCGTAAAGTTCGTTTCCTGGCACTATTTTTGAGTCTCTTGATTAGGGTTTATTCTGATCAGGCGTTCGAGAAGTATACGGTGGAGAAGGACATCGCGGAGTACATCAAGAAGGAGTTCGACAAGAACCACGGCCCAACTTGGCACTGCATTGTCGGTCGCAACTTTGGTACCACCCGATGATCTCTTCTTTCTTCTCCCATTTGTCTTCATATCAATCTTTGAGCCTCGTTTTTCTTTTCTTTTTTCTTTTTGTCGCTGAGATGAAGGTACTAACTCCCAAGAACTTATATTTGTATGCTTTTTAGCTGGATGAAGTCACGAGTAATGAATTAACTGGTGCATGGTCAAGAAGTTACCTCATTTAGAACTTGATCGATGTGCTTGTCACAAGGATAAGGGAAAGCAAAAAAGAATTACAGAGGAAATGTTGATGAGAAAGCATGACCTGGAGATATATCAATTTATCTGAAAAACATTTAGTTAGTATTAATCTGTGAATTGGGATAATCAATAGAAAAATGATGGTTATTGTGAATTATTAGAAGCGTTCTTGGAATGTTTTCCCCTCCCATTTTTTTATTTTTGAACCTGTTTTTGTTTGATATCTTTTTTGACGAAGGATGCTTGGCAACATCATGCCTATGCAAAGCCCGCGCTTCTTCCTGGGCTGTCAGAGTATCCTTTTGAAGGTAGTAGAAGAGGGTTTTGTTCATCCATTAGGGCCTGATGCTTATTCTTGCGGGAAAGTTCACTGAGGCATTGACAGTTTTGTTACAAGGTTTTCCCAGAGATGGTTTCTGTTCTGGTTGATGTGCCAATCCATGCAATCTGGGTCAGCTGAAATCTTTGATAAACTGCAATATAAAACCTTTTAACATATCTGGACATAGAAAAGCAACTTTATCTCAACTAGGATTTTTGTTTCTGTACATTTGCTCAAAGTATGTCAGAATGAAGATATCAGCTTACCAAGTAACTATGAAATGCTAATTCCAGTCATCCACAAATTTTCATGATCATTACAAGATCTGAAGTGTTCCATATGTATCTATATTTGGGAGTCTGATATGACTCTCAGCATCTAGCTTTCCACAATCACTGCAGTATTAATGTAGGTCAGAAGCTGCCAAAACTTGTTTCATATGTGTGAAGTTTTCAGCTTGCGAGTTATTCATGTCAGCTATTGCAAAGTATGCTCTACTCTTTTGCCACCAAGATGAAGAAGCTATAATAGTCATTGCTGTAACCAAGAACATTTCATTGGAGACTAAGATAATGAATTAGGCATCAACTTCTTGTACCTATCAGAAGGCCTAGTTTGCCTACGAGCCAGAGTTTGCGAAATCCTTTCTTGAAAAAACAATCTCCTGTTCATTGCAACTCGAAACTTTATATTGAAGTAGTAAAATAATTATCCCTTGGTTTATCTCATATGCACTTCAACATCCACATGTTCTCAAGACATATATTTAAGTGAACCTTCTTCAATGTCAAGAGTTCGTTTAATATATTCTTATCATTTTATTGTTTTCTATAATATGTTTCTTCAAGTTTTAACAGCATGTGGTGATTTGGCAAACCAACTTCTCATTACCCACCTGCTTCAAATCTATAGGATGCTCCATTTGTCTCTCTGTTTCATATTATATATATGTAATAAAGGCTTAGTTACTCCAAGGTTCTCCTGGAAATAGAACTCTATGTTGGATGGAGTAAATGTTTTTCAATCTGTGTTTCTATAAGTTTTTCCCATTAATTTCTATTTTTGGCTCATCGATTCAACTTTGCAACATTCATAAATAGTATACATAATCACGTTCAATGGAATTACCATCTGTCTCTCTATTAAGATGAAAAGATATGAGGGCATAATCCTAACTCCTGGTGCAGGCTACCACTACCACTAGAACTTACTATTCTTGCTGCATGCAGACATATCACTGTATTCTTATACATATCTAAAATGATATGTATTTGACCTTCTCTCTTGCCTTTCTTTGATGGTTACCAAACTACTTTTAGCAGTAGTATGCATGTTTTCCACAGCCTATAAAGACTGTGTGTATATCTTTTCTCTTGCTATATGTTTTCATCAATCCCTAAGCATGAAAATAAATTTCATATGTCGATCTGCATGAGCACAAAGCCAATAGCTTTTTTGGCAGTTATGGGTATTTTGTAATATTTGCATTAGCAGACACTGTCACATAATCTAATGCATCTCTAGTTAATGTAAAACATCCTTGACATTTTGTTCTGTTTCTAAGATATTACTTTGATTATTGGATTACATAACCTTTTTTTACTTCAATTAAGTCTTTTTGGATGTGTTCACTATCTAATTGTTAAACTATAACCTTTTGATACACTTTTCAAATAGCTGATGTATTATTTTTGTGCCTCTAACTGGTGTTTTGCCATACCTATAAGTTTGGGTAGATTTTGTTTTTTAGTGCAGAAAAGTTTAGCAATCCACCCCCCCCCCCCACAACACACACACACACCTCCTCTGCGCAAAAAAAAAAATCCATTTATAATTTTAGTTCCATGTGGCATGGTCGTGGTTGTTGATCCCATTCGGTTGTACTTGTTTGCAAGATAAATGAATTTGAGAAGTGAAGTCTTTTGCATTCATTCTTTTGTAGGTTTCATCCATATTTAGATGGAAAAACGTCATTTTCTTGTCCTTTCATTGTCTTATAGCTGAAATTTGACAATTGCTTGAATTAATGCTGAATGATGTACAGTCAAATTATTGGACTAGATGACATGACATGGCACCATGTAGGAAGGATTGGTCATGTGAGGTCTGAGCAAGCACATCCAGAATTGATTGCAGTACCGGCTGTGGAAATGGGATATTTATTGTTTGTGGGTAGAAGACAAGCTTGGGTCTGATTGAAGTCAGGACCTGAAGTCCCTCTTATATCCTAGAAGGAAAATTATTATTCTAAAGTGATGGTAAAATATGCATTGGATAACTAATAATATGGGTATTAAAGCAAATGAGTAATAAAGGGATGCTGTGGCTAATTGACATACTGTGAGCACTATCTGTCAAACATGGTATAAGTGCCTTGGCTTGGAGCAGGCTGCCCATCAGCCTCCTTGGATCAACAACATGCTGTCTCCAAGCTCTTTTGGAATCAATGTAGTCACCTGAAAATGTAGGAAGTAGGCACTCAACTAAAGAATAACACAATTCCCTATAAAAATAGAGATAACCTGCTGTGTTTCTATTTTTTAGGTTCTTTTGCCATGAGTAGGACTTGTAGGTGCTCTCAGGAAGGGAAATGGACTCAAGTTTGACTAAATTATTGCTAAGGAATGCTTAAGGCATTTTGACGCATCATGTCCTGCAGCAGATGCAATATGGACTAAGCTCGAACAAGGACCCTGAATCTAGGTTGGCATTACCAGGATGGGTTCATCCAAGACATGGATATCTATTCTATATCCATCGAACATTAGTTTTAGATTGAACGCTTGGGCTGGTGTTTTTGATGCACCAGGGGGTACTTTTCTGTTGGAGTGATAATTTGAGGTAACTCGACTCCTGGGTGATCTTGGCATGGAACTTGAGGTGGGGGGTTCCTTGTCCCATATTAGTTAATTTCTCTTGGTTTCTTCTATTGTAACTAAATGATTTGATTTTCCTTGTTGTAGCTGTAAATTGTGTAGATTTATGTCTTTCTTTTCACAAGATTGATTGACTGTATGACATTCTTCGTGATCAAACTCATGCTTTGTAATTTGATCTGCATTTGTTTGAACGGACTTTTCCATTTTCTGATTATTTATAATGCTTTGCTTGGACCATGACTGGATAACCTGTCATGGATCTACTGTGCTAATATAACTGTCCAGCTAGTGATATGGGATCTGCTGGCTTTATAAAGTCTATATAAATAATTGTACTTTTGGCATTCTTGTGGCGGTCTTGTTGAGGCTAGAGTGGCATCATTTTTGTGAAAAATTCACCAATCCTAGGTAATGTGGATGGAAGCGAGGGAAAAGCTAATGATGCACTTGGCAGTTCTGCTATCGTTATTCTTCTCACTTTTTAAAATGATGACTTATTCATGATATTACACAAAATCCATGGCATTCACTATATTTGCACGATAAATAACATGCACAAACTGACATCTGAAGAATTCCTCTAAAAATGAATTTTGTTAAGATATTTCCAGTCTCCATTTGTTTTTGCTCTCGATTCCTCTCTCTCCATGTCCATGTACTTTATGAATTCTCATGAAGACTTTCTTTAACTAGTATGCAAATTCTAAATGATGACAAGCTACAACATATTTTGTACAAGTTTGTTGTTCTAATGCTGGCCATACCCTTTTAGAACCATATCCTTGAATAACATATTTGCTTCAAGTTTTAAACATGGGAGCACAAGCTTGTGTTCGAGAGGAAATAAGAAATGGAATTGAAACTGCCCGCTCTAAATTGATAAGATATGGCTTGCTGTTTATGTTGTGTTTATGTGATCGTGTCATTGTTCTGCATCATAGTGGAGTAGGTGGAGATCCGGTCCCCCATCATGTGGCACAGAGTTTGATGCCTGCTGGATGACTGAGGATTCCAGCTGGCCCATTTGAATTTTGAATTAAAATTGTTGGGCCTGCAGGTGGGCCTTTTTCAATTGGGACATACTGTTATGTGATGGGCTTTTAGGTGGAATTCGGTTGGGTTTGGACCTTGTTGTTTGGGCTCCGAGGCTATTATTTTTTTTTTCTTTTTCTCTCTTATTGTTTTATTCTGCTTTTTGTTCCCATTTCATTTCTTATGAAATGCATGTTGGACTATTCCATTGTTTGGCTCAAAAAAATTGCTCTGCATCTTTCTACCGTATATTTTCCATCACACCCACTCACTTTTACATCTCGTTACACTGTCCCCTTTCTCCTTGGTAAATCTCATATTTGGAAATTCTACAACACCAAAGCAGATGAGTTCTAATCCATTTAGCTTCTAAAAATCCACATATGCAGTTTACTTTTGGTAAATTTGATGCCCTTTTTAATAGCAGAGACGATCTTGTCTTCTTGACTTTCGGCTCAACCATCAGTTCATTCTTGGTTATATGGACTTTTCTCTCTCAAAATTTTTCTTTATCACAAATGGTACTGCTACCTTAGTATTGGCATAATGGATCAGGTCTTATATTAACCTTTTTTTTGGGCTTAACTGAGTATATGACTTGCTGCAAGAGAGAGAGGGAGGGGGGGGGGGGGGGGGGGGGGGGGGGAGAGAGAGAGAGAGAGAGAGAGAGAGAGAGAGAGAGAGAGAGAGAAGAACCGTGATTATGACTGAACTATGTATACTTGTAACTGTGAAGTTCTACTCAATGCACAGATATTGCAATTATGTCGTAGTTATCTCCATATTTTGGCTTGAAGTTTTTCCCCTCTTTCTTTTTGTTGCTTTATTTTAAAACTAATTGTTATGGATTAAGGTAATTATTTTGCTTCATTCTGTTAGTTAATCTGTCCATGGAGTGTAAATATTCTTTTTCTGTTGGGTTCTGGTTGTATTGTACAGGTTCGTATGTGACGCATGAGACCAACCACTTCATCTATTTCTATGTAGATTCAAAGGCAGTGCTGTTATTCAAATCTGGTTGACGATGACAATGATGCTCCAGCCAGTGCCTGTATCCTATTTTTGGTAAAAAGTATCTGTATCCTATTAGCTAAGAGCTTCCTAGCTTGCAAATTCTCGCCCTGGCTTTCCTACGCGTTGCCTGTATATCTTAGTCCATCTGTGCAATTAGCAATGCGTTGGAACATGTAATCTGAACTGATAAGCTTAGAAAGTATTTACTACTGTTGGCTTAAAATTTTAAATGTTAATGTTGTTTATTGTTGCCAGGTGAGAGCGCATGTTGATTGTAAGCTCAGAGCTAGTTCCTTGTCAATTAAATCAGGAATATTTCTGTGCAAACATGAGAGCTAAAAGATTTTGTAATGCATGACTTGTAATACAATCTTGATGCCAGTTTTGACCTGCTCTTCATTGTGTTTAGATGTAGCAGACCATGGTAGTACAAAGGTTGAGAGATTATTGTCATTTGGAGTCCTTGAACATGAAACCAGTGATGAACTGATCTGAACTACAGTAAGTTTCAAAATTTCTCACCCCTTGGCAGGATTATTGGAGCCTTATTTGCACCTGTTGAGAGTTAGATCTGATCCTAGCCAAATTAGCATATTGGACTGCATTCTTTAGAATTTCTCTTGGTTGAGTTTTTAAACTTGAGCCAGATGTGACCCGCCTGCTAACTTACTAACAAATGACACCAGCTGCTGGGAAACTTCTCTATAAGCCACTTGGCCCTTTCGGAGTTCAAGCGTAGCCTCCCTTACTCAGTAAGGGATTCTATCCATTTCAGATACTTGGTGATAGTCTGATATTTTGTTTTTTTGAGTGGAATTAGTCTGACATTGTTAGTTGCAATCTTTATTGATTAGGTTGTATCTTGATTGTGGTGGCCCCCTAAGGATTCACAAGGCTTATTAATTAAGAGGTGCAATGGTGGTTCTCTGCATAGTAACTTAGTAAGGTCTAGATCTGCTGATTTTACTGCACCTTTTGCTTGCTTTAATGGAATTGGAGAAGGGTGTTTGTTCCATGGAGGAAAGAGATACTATATGGAAACATTGTTTTTTAATCCGAAAAAATATATTTAGCCTCTGGGTTCGTTAATTTGGAATTGTGTGTACTATAGGCCATGATTTTCTGTTGGATAAAATGGTAGAAATAGCTGCAACTTCGCCTATGAAAGCTGTGCGGGGTGTGCATGGTGAGCTGAAAGGGGCCCTGCACTTGATCGTGGCACTCTGCCATCCTTATTACGATACTACTCATAGATAATATCCTATCATGCTCGTGTATGAGGGGTTTGAGAGATGTCTGTGCTGCTGCGTTTCTCGCCACTTTTGCCTTTAGTCCCCGCTTTTCCCTGGTGAATTCTGTAGTTCATACTCCATTTTTTTTTATTGAAAGTTGGTCAGTCACATGAATTGCACGTGCAGCATTTTTTTGTTTATTTCATCCGAGGATTATAGATTTCTATCCCACTCAAGTATAAGCATGTTCAATACCGTATATAACAATAATCTTTCTGCTGGTAGGGACTATCTGTTGGTAGGTTCTATTTTCTGGTAGGGATAGCGATCGGATCGGATTAGATGTGAGTTGGGTCAAAAAAATTTTAATCCAAATCCAACATATTTATTAAATAAGTCAAAAATTTAATTTTGAATTAAATCTGTTTATTAAATAGATGATTTAATTTGATCTACATAACTTATTTATTAAATGTATTAGACGGATTTTTAACAGGTTAAATAGATTTAAACGGAATAAATTGGTTAAGCAAGTCAGGTTAAACAAGTTAGAAATAGGTTAAATAGATTTTAAATAGATTAAATTAGTTTTAAAGAGGTTAAATGGGTCGGGTTATAACTTGATCGGATTGTGAAATGGGTTAAAAGGTTTCAATCTAAATTCAACCTATTTAATATTCCGGTTTAGATGGATTGGGCCATTTACGATCCAAATCCATTTATGTCGAACTCAAATCTGCTTAAAACGGACTGTTCGTGGGGTGGGTTGACACATCGGATCATAAATTGTCATTCTTATCTATTGATCCCTATGAGCATATCCATCCACATGAAATAAAAGGATTTGATTATTGCGCTCATATCTTTCTTCTAAAAATTGTATTTTTGTTAAAAAAAAAAAAGTAAAATGTGGAACTTTATCGATCCTCGCTAACAACTTCAAAACTGTCTATTGCAAATGGTGTCACTCTCATTCTTTCCCGTAATTTTAAAGGAGTAGAAATATTTATCTTCACCCTCACCACAAGGTAAGTGCTTTTCTAGCCGAATAACATCATTGTCTAATTATATTATTTATTATACATCAATAACAAGTCTGGAAAACACCGAAATTTAAAAGAGATTATTACTGTACCAATCCTCTCTTTTTGTCTTTTCAGCCACATGGACCTCAATTCTCCTCTACTCCCCTTGCCCATGTGGATCCCGAGAAACTCTCACTCTCCAAACTTACGTAATGTCCATCCGTCAAACTCAAATTACCATAAAATTATATTTTCTCCATCTTTTGTGGTTTTATATACTGACACTAGTTACCATATATAACCCAAACTATAGCTATTCTCTCCTCCGTATAGTCATCGAAGTAAATGTAACATGGCCATGGACGATAATTAATCAGCAAGAGTAAAGATAAAATCTATTTCGAATCTACTATAAAGCAAGGGACGCTCTTTTCCATATGCATCCTCAGTTCTTGTTAATATACTCTATGACCACCCAAAAGTTCACCATGTAATACCTAGACATTGACAACAAGATCATTTGGGAGGCCATCAAGTTATGATCACTTTACAGTTCGAGTCTATTGAAGTCACTAGTAGGATTCATAGTGTGTGTGTGTGTGTGTGTTTGCAGCGCTTACTGTTTTGTACATAAATAATGCTTATGTATGGTGTAATGGCCATGATTGAGGAGGCCCATACAGGTATCATATGGGTTATACCTAACCATGGCAATTGTGATTGGCGAGCTGGCTTTCTGGTGTCCAACCACATACTGGAGAGGATCCGGTTCCTTGCTTCTTTGCCTTCTCCGTTCCTTCGATTCTATGGTTTAGTACATGCACCGCACGTCACCCCATAGTTGAATGCGACCGTCTTCAGTTCAAACCATAGATTGAAAAGGATCCCAGCTCTGCCACTGGGGTGGTAGCCCAATAGAAGCGTGACATTACTTTCAAATAAGTAGTTCTGAGTTCGAAACGCACGGGCGTCAATTAAATTATGGAGACCGGATGCTCCCTGCTCGGACATGAGGTTTGAAATGGCATATCGTTTTGTTGGTAGCCTCGGTGGTGCCAAATGTGATGTACTCACATGTGGTATTCGTGCTAGAGCCCAAAGGGGTAACTGAACCGGACCCACGGATAGGGAGGATATGAGTAAAACCGACCGGAGTGTCTAACACACGGTCATTTCTGCCCGCATCAAACATTCTCCTGCCGGGGTGGGGGCTGCTATGCGGAGGTGGGCTTGTTCTTTCCTCTAGGGGTGGCAATCGGGTCGGATCAGATGTTAAACGGGTCAGAAAAGTATAAACCTGAATCTTATCTGTTTATTAAACAGGTCAGAAATTACAATTTGAACCCAACCTGTTTAATAAACAGATAACCCGATCCGACCCGTTTAATCTGTTTAATAAACGGGTCAATTAAACAGGTCGGGGTTCGTTTATACTTACCCGTTTACTAAATATTATTATAAATAATCAGAAATAAAATACTCAAAAAAAGGAGAGAGATTAGAAATTACCCGTGCTCGGTCATCGGTGCTTCACTGCTTCCCTCGTCCTCCCCGCCGAGGAGATTATCGGCGCTCCTCGGCAGTCGGCCCGCTATCGTCGTCATCCACCGGTAAGAGAGAGAGAGATGGGAGGTTCGACGGGGAGAGCGAGAGAGAGGTGGGGGATTGGGGACCTTGGGGTTCCGTTCGGCAATAGAGAGATGTGGAGCGGTTGGGAGGCTTCGACGGAGAGAGAGAGGTGGGACTGTCACGACTGTGGGAGGGCTAGACAGAGAGAGACAAAGGTGGGGGGTTGGGGCTTTGGCAAGAGAGAGAGGGTGTCTGCTAGTTTGAAATGAAGAGATTGAGAGAGATACAAGTACGACTCACCGTTTCTCTTCCCTTCTTTCTAATTTCTCTGCTCCTTTTCTTTCGTCTTGCTCCTCAGCTCCATGGCGGCTGCGAGATTTCTCCTCCGTCGTGGCTCCTTCGTCACCGCCCGCTGCTCGGGTCCGAGCCGTCGAAACCCTTAAGTTGCTGCGCTGCACGGGGAGGCGGAAGTAGCCGGCACGGGGGAGGAGAGGGCAGAGGTCCGAAGGAGAGGGGAAGAGGGACATGCAAAGAACTCGGGCGGCGGTGGCGCTAGAGTTATCCCTAACCCTAAAGAGAATGGAGAACAGGAGTGTGGACGGGTGGAGTGATGAGCCGTGAATCGTGATTCGTGAACCTCACGGCTCGCGCTGAAATTAGGCCGACGCGGGGAGCTGGGCCGACGTGGGGAGCTGGGCCGAGAGGTGAGTTGGGCCGAGCGGTAGCATGTAGGCCTTGTGGGTTGTGGGCCTGTGGTCCTTATTTCCTTACCTATCAGCCCAAAAATTAAACAGGTTATACGGGTTAAACGGGTCAGACATCTAAAACCCGTATCCGACCCAATTACTAAACAGGTTAAACGGGTCAACCTGTTTACGACCCGAACCTGTTTAGGCCAAACCCAAATCTGTTTATGGTGGGTCGAACACGGGTCGGGTTGGCGGGTCGGGTCATATTTTGGCACCCCTACCTTCCTCCCCCCTTCCTCTTTCTTCGACAAAAAAAAAAAAAAATCCCAACTCTTATTTTTGTTCTATTGTTTTAGCACTCTTATCGCGCGTGTGAATTGCTGGTTTATTTAAATAAAATAAATAATAATAATAATAAAAAAAAACTGTCGCGACCGTCACGTGTCCAGTCGGTCCATCCGAACGTCAGCCCTGTAATCAGCACGTGCCCCTTTCAACCGGGTGATAAGCCGTGCCGACCTCATCGCCGAGCTATCCGTAACCCATGCTCGCCCGCTGCCGACTTCCCCTCGAGCCCAATCCCTGCGCTCCACTCCGCCGCGCCCCCAACTTCGTCGTCTTCTCTCTCTGAACTTATTCGCCCGAAGCCCTAGCTGCTGTCCCTTTGGATCACTTCGGCCTTCGATCTCTCCTTCCCTCTTCTACGTTCCAATATGTTTAAAAAGTGAGCTCCCTTTTCGTTTTCTTTTTCTCTCCTAAGATTTTTTGGGCATCACTTTTTTTAATCCTCTCAAGCAGTTTGGACGGACTTTATCCTAATTTCTTTAAAAGATCCTTGTTTTACAGTCTATCAGGTAATCCCTCGATTCTGCTAATTATGTTTTTGTTGGTCGATTAATTTGCTCGAGGTTTTCTCTAAGGTATTAAACTCCAATGCGTGCTGTTTTAGGGTTTCAAATCCTGATTCTTTTTTCATCTCGTTAATGTTTTTCTGTAATGTATGTGTATTATCCTTGCCAGAGAAATATGTATTTATCTTCTTTGCGGGATTGGATCTAGTAAGGTGGATATTGGGAGCACAAATTTTCAGTTTGTATCCTGTTTTTGGTGGCCGATTGTTATTGGGAGTTAATTTTAAGAGTAATTTTAGTTAAAAATGCAAAATTGAGTTATTATTTGAGGTACTGCTTGTAGGAAAGAGTTCGAATGTTTTGGAATGTGAATGAAGTTAAGATTGGACTGCAAGATGCCTTACTGAGTATTCTTTATGTACTGTAGATCAGCAAGTATCGTCATGGTAGAATTTGAACTCCAGATCCTGTATGCTTATCTGTTTTCGCTGTGAATAATATGATATAAGATGGCTCATCTTATCCCATGGACCATTTTGTGTCTGAGGTAATGTGGCTAGAGAACTTGGAACTGGAGTATATGGAGTAGTGGAGTGTGGATAAAATAGGGTGTACAGCTGCTGTCAGCGTGAGGATGAGGATTTCAATGTGAATTACATGAGATCTTAGAAGAAATTTGTGTTTGATGTGAAGAAGGAAGCCAATGCTTTGATTAAAAGTGGGAGGCAAAGAAGTGATATCAGGTATTGGGGTTATGACAAGAGAGTTGGCATTGAGAGAGCATTGAAGGTTTGATCTCCTTACATGGTATATAACAAAATTATCTGCGCTTTGGATTTGTGGAAGATAATATGAGAAGTCAAAGGATGTGGAGGGAGGAGTTGATTCATTGAAAGGTGCTGGCGATTTCTCAATCCACAGTGTTGTCTTGTTTGAGGTATAGATTTAATAAACATACTAAGATAAAAACTCTAGTGATTGGATAAAAACTCGAGTAACCTATTATGTGGATAATTTGGGAGGATCGATTAGGGGTGCAAAGAATTACCTTTAAACATCCATAGTCATGTGGATGAATAGACTACAACCATAATGTAGCCTATAACATGGAGAAGTTGTCAAAACATCCTAGATTATTTAGCTGTCAGCGATCCATTATGTGGGAGGTGACTGATGAGGATAAAGCCAGTCTTTGGGGTTTATGTTTGTGAAGTGACTATTGAGAGCCACCCACAAAGACAAGATGTTTCATGGTAAAAATTGTGATTATCACACAACATATGGGTGGAAAACTTGCAGTAGCTAATTGTGAATTAATATATTGGTTTTCTTACTTTTGAAATTGTCCTACATAATAACACTGGGAGGAACGTTTTTTAATCCTTGGTTTTGTACTATTATTTAAAGCATGTTTGGATATTCCTATAGAATTGGGCTGAAAATTCTGTAGGAATCGGACCTGTTGGCCTATCTAGCTTACATTTTCTAAGAGCCTATCTAAACCTAGCCCTGATCCTAGCTTTTGGACTGCATGGAGGTCTTTTTTTCTTTCCATAGGATTTGGGTTGGGTGGTGTTTAGTTGATACAGGGCTATGCTTAAATGGATGGCCCAATCTACGAATTCTATAGGATTTTCAACCCAATATTATAAGAATATACAGGCAAGCCCTTAGAGGTAAATCTTTGCTAAGTGAATCTTGACAAAAAGGGAATCAAAGTGGGCTTTCATGAACATTTGTCCTTCTAGAAGATGATTTTCTGGAGCGCTACATTTTAGGCTTTTACACTTCAATCGACCTTGTTGATATGGTGGCAGATGATTAGCATTCGTAATTACTTCACTATGAACTATGCCTTTCTTGCTAAATATAGAAAAGAGATAATTAGAGTCTGATGGTGAATTTGGAAATAGAAGAACATGCAAATATTTTGAAAATAGGTGTTGAACATTGATGAGGTGTTTAGCTAGATTAAATTGTTGTTTTTGAGTAGTAAGAGAGATTCTTACCTCAAAGGGGATGTCTTATATGGATTGATGGTTCACTCAACATCTTCTTTCTTGTCATCTTCATCCTTCAAGTTATGCTCCTCACTTTAGGGCTCCACCCATTAGATGCATGCACTAAATTAGTTGTATATTTGTGGCCTTTTGCTGACTATTTTTTTTTTCTTTTCTTGGTTGCTAATTCTCTGAATTCTGTACAGTTCACAACAAAAAAAAATTAACAATACCATTCTAAGTGAATATGAAAAACTTGTGGCAAATTATGTTATGAAGGACTATTGTTGGTTTATGTTCATGAGGGGATTAAAATGAGGTTTGATAATAACAATTTCTATTGAATTGTTGGATAATGTTCATGAGGGGATTATGTTATGTTTATTGAATAGTGTGATGTTTTGTACTTGTGAGATTGGCCCTTGTGTCTCCACCCTCTTCTTCCCCTTTAACTGAGATTCATAAAGAGGTAATGTAGAATCCTGTTACGGAAATCAGGATGTGCCTAGGGATGGAAATAGCTGGAAGGTAAAGCCATCTTCTTTCATTTTTCCACAGAGGCTTCTGGCGCATTTTCAGAAGAAAACCTTCCAGTGCCTCCTATTTTCTAATGCAATACTTATAAAGGGTAGAATGATTGTTATGGAGATACTCGTATTACCATAATTCATGATGACGATCTATCATATATGTTGTCAGTCCTGTAAAAGTTGCCTACGAGGTATGCAAAAAGGTTGTTTGATTTTAGTGATCATCAGAGACCTCAATTGTCATGGCATCTTCTTTTTGCCACATGCTTATGAAGAACCTTTTCTTCTGAGGAATGACATAGTCTGATATGCATACTTGTAAAGTTTCGATGGAAATTTTATTTATAGACTGAAAGTTAACTAGTCTTAACTATGTGCAAGTAGGAAAATAAATAGATAAATTAGAATTAGTTGAGCCAAATAGCAGTATCTCGAGGATGGTTTCTACAAGCATCAAAAAGCTTGAAGCATCAAAGTGTAAAAGCAAGGATAAGTTCTAAATTTGGGTCATCCTTAGTAAAAGGGACTATGCACATGAGTTTTGCATCGATCTTGATGCTTTTTTATGCATTCTTGAACTGCAGTCAGTCAGGTGAGAAATAATTGAAGCCTGTAGTTTATCCAATCCTTTCCGTTATTAGGTTTGGAAATTACTCTTGTAGGAAAAAGTGGTTGGACAAGATCTGAAATGCAAAACCCAAATAAATATACATAACTTTTTTTTACTGTAAATGGGAGATGAATTTTTAAGATATTTGCTCTGTGGGAACTTCAATTACAAGGTTTTGATAAGTACAGTAATGTCTTGGCTTGCAAATTTCCTCTTTCTTGAAGTATGTCAACAAACTTTCACTTTCTCTTTGAAGGTTCTCCTTTGAAGATATATCTGCACAAAACCAAGTGAAAGCATCTGTACAGCGGAAGATTCGACAAAGTATTGCTGATGAGGTTTGTGTTAAATTTGAAAAATAACTTTTGCGTGATTACTTTGTGCTTCTGATTATATTAAGGCAATATGTTTTACTCTTGTTTATATCTTTGATGAGATTACTTGTTTTGCAGTACCCTGGCCTTGAACCTTTGTTAGATGACCTGCTTCCAAAGAAATCACCTCTAATTGTTGCAAAATGGTCAGTCCATTCTTTTCTCCATGTTTTTGTACTTTTTTCCTCAAAACTGAGGTATATGTTCATTATTGGTGATTTATTTATAACATTAGTGGTTACTCTATTTGTTACATGCTGGTTTAATCATGTTTTTTTTTTGGTAAATTGGTTTAATCATGTTCACAAAAGGAAATCTGAACTGAAATTTGAATTGATGATGTATTTTTCTAAGGTGTTTCATTTTATACTCTCAATTTTTCATTTTATATATAACCTGGATCACAATAAAACCAAATAGGTTGAGAAGTGGTTGGCTAGCTATTAAAATTTTTTGATTATTATAATTAGTGCCCAGGTTTGTTCTCTTATTTTAACCATTTAGCTATAGAGCTGCGAAACAACATGTGTTCTATTTTGGATTGACTAGCTTTCAAATTATCATCCTTCAAAATGTTCCATCTTACCTGGTTCAGCATCTATCACTGCTAGCCTCATTATTTAACACTAGATCATCCATATCTGATCTGTTATATCACCTTGTCGTGGATATGTGCATGCAACTATAACAGGTTTAAAGTGGTTCAAGCATCAAGGGCACCTTTGTAGCATGCTGCAATTAGAAAATTCTCTTTGTTCTTTAACGGTTAGTTCTCACATTAGTTCTGCTCCTTCAATAATGCTGTTATCTGTTCTCTAAGTCGATAGATTAAAGAGGAGCATCTCTCTTTTTCACATGAAAAACTCCAATGGTTGCTCTTTCATGTCCAAAGGTATACTGATTTCTTAAGAATTTTCTGCTTACAGATCAACCTACTATTCCCGTAGCTTTATAGTAAGACCTTTCTGTCCAAAGGTAAACTTCAGTTTGACTATTATCAACATTTTCCATTCTTACTGGTATTATCAGTCTTCCTCTCTAATTGACAATTATTTTCCATATATAAAGACTGAAGACAGTAAATCAAATCAAAAAGCTAGTTGATCCAATCAACCTGATCATGTCAGGTTTTCACACAATGTTAGTGTTTATTAGTGCATCTTCCTTTTACTTCTTTTATTTGCAAAGTTGTCTTTACTTACCAAAATTGTCTACCGATGCAAATGCAATTTATTCTCCCTTTGGTGTAGAACTCCTGGTAAGTATGTTGTAATATCTGCCTCATCCTAGTCTGTCCATTCACAACCCCATCCTTTCATGGATAAGAGAGTATCATAAGATTGTTCAGAACAAAGTAGAACTAGAAGTTTTGATTCTTGCAATCTTATCAGGATGATGAAAGCAGTGAAAAGGTGCATTTGGAAGAAACTAGCGTTGAGTAAATAACCTTCCATCCTTAAAATTTATTTTATATGATATTGAAAGCTACAGTTGTGATCCAAACTCATATACCTCCTCATCCTTGACTAGAGGACTAATCCTATATTTCATCCTTCGAAATGTCCCCCTTATGGCAAGTGGAAGAGCTATCCAAGCTAACCTCCCATTCTTTGGAAAAGGAAATTATGATCATTGTTCCATCAAATAAATTGATTTATGTAAGTCTTTGTGAAGGAAGGATGTGAACTCAAAGCTGCCAAAACTTCAAAGTGGCAGCGAAGGAAAGAATGATTTATCATGTTATCTGCTTCCTTGCTGTTCTCATTTGAATATAACTGTTCTTCACAAGGGAGCCCATGCCATTTCGTGCATCAGCGCTGGAGCAGGTCAACATAACATTTATCAATGATCTCTTTATGATATTTTTGATGACAAAGAAGCTTCCAAATCCTTCTGTAGTGTTGTTTGTTTTGGCACAGAGATGTATGCACCCAAGAACAGCATGGTACGTGCCTTACCAGCTATTGACTGGTGATTTCATGCTACTGCCCACAAGCACTTAAATCCTTGCATAGAATTTATCACTAGTTTATCTTTGAAATCACGCTGACTAAAGTAGACCGAAAGAAAATTTAGTCCCAAGGAAAATAGAGGGTACCTAAATTTTTCATGGTGGAGTGATCTAGTCCCCTTTCCATCATAAGGAAAACTAAAGAATTGTCTGCTCATCAGATTTGATGAAATTCCTCCTGACTTTAGGATGCCATGCTTTCCAAAGTCAGGTCAACAACCTGCCAAATCCTTCCCTTGTTCAAATTCCAGCGAAAGCTGAAATACTAACGTGCTGGTTACTACAAAAAAATATGTGCACACTAATTTCTGAGTTTCTAGCGAAAGTTCATTCTTTCTATAACCCTTTACTTACCCACCATGACCAAATTCTATTAGTTATTACTGTGCCCATAGTGGTTTATATTATTGTCATCTTTTTCTGCCTCGTCTTGTAGCCTTCCAGAGTCTCTAAAGTTGAATCTTTTACACATGCACACACATCACTGACTTTCCCTACTTTCTTCCTTTCTTTACAATATCCTTTAATTTGTCCCAGTTTTGCAAGGACTTTTCATGTTGCTGATTGGGTATTTCTTTTTAAGTACATGTGCAACTTATTAGCTTTCTTTTCAATATTAGTAGAATTTTGTGCTCTTATCTACATTATTGATGCTTACATAGAGATAAAAAGAGTCCTAAAGTTTTTTCCTTTGAGCAAGGAGGTTTCAGAATAGGAACAAGATCCAGAAAAGAAATCAGTTTGGGAATAAGAGCAAAAAGAAAATGAAAAATGTGAACCATAGAATGTAATGATGCATCTTTGATGGTGATATAAGGATGGTTCCTGAGAAAATTTCTTTTGCAATTTAGAAGTTTTTTAGAGTTTGCTTTATATGATTCTATGAATCTTGCATGCTTGTCATGCTGCTGCTCAGTAATGTATGTTGTACAATTTCGTGTAAAGTGGATCCTTTAGAACTTTTCTGATCACCTTGAAGAGTTGTTTGTTTAGATCATTAAATGTCATAAGGTTTAGTATTGAAATGCTAAACTGTTCTCGTCAATCTGTGTGTGATATTTAGTTTTCTAGTTGTCTATGATATTAAATGATGAACTAGATTTTGCTTAACTGAAATTCTGAATAATTTATTTTTTTATTTAGCCAAAATCATCTGAATCTTGTCGTGGTGAACAATGTACCACTGTTTTTCAATGTTCGAGATGGTCCTTACATGCCAACTTTGAGGCTTCTTCATCAATGTAAAGTATTTCCTTGGCCCTTCATCTTCTTATATGTTCGTTGCTTTGTACAAGGTTAAGCTCCAAGCTTTACAATATTTGGGGTATTTTTGGTTTTATGATTTTAGTAATGTTTCTTATTTTTTTGACCTTGCTAAAGAATTATGAGCCTATTAAGCTTACTTTATTTTATTTTATGCAACATATTATTTGTGTGAGCTGTGGTTTAGTTGGCCTAGGGACAGACAAATTGTGGACCCCCATGGGAGATGCAACCACTGAAAAATGCATCTTGTTTGAGTCTTACTGATACCTTATTATAGAGGAATTATTTTTCCATCTAAGGTTTTTTGGTTCTCATCCTTTCTCTTATTCTGTCTCAGATCCAGATATAATGAAAAAGTTTCAAGTGGATCGAGGTGCGATAAAATTTGTTCTTTCTGGTGCTAACATCATGTGTCCTGGTCTGACATCCCCTGGTGGCGCTTTGGATGATGAAGTTTTGGTAGAAACCCCTGTGGTACACATTCCCTGTTACAAGTCATTGCATGAGTTGATTTATATGTAATTTTAGAATATAAAATTTAGTCCCTGTGACTTCATCTAGTCAAGGTTGAACTTGTCGACCTACATACATCAGTTGCTAGGCTACTTTATGGTGTAGCCATAGATCAAATTGGCATCATTGAACAAGTTCAACCATTCGGTGACCAGAAATTCTGGGTTATTTTCTCCTTAGGAGGTACTGATGTGGTATATTGACCTGTGAGAGTTGATTGAATAGTTATTGCTATAACCTTTGTAAATTTGAAGCAGCCAAGCATCTTTAATATAGACTCCTTTATTAAGTGTTTCTTTTTTACAACTAATATATGAGTGCTTTTATGTTGTGGATATTTTCTAATTTATGTGACTTTATAATTTTCAGGCCATACTGGCTGAAGGAAAACAACATGCTTTGGCAATTGGATATACAAAAATGTCAGCAAAAGATATGTATGTTTTACTATTTGGATTCTTTTCTTTCTTTACCTTGTTTTGAAGCTTTAATATTTTGATGTTCCACAGGTCAATTGCATTTCATTTGCTAACTATTTTGCATACATATATGTCAAAATCATAATTTTTTTTAATTTAAAATTTTCATTTTGCTACTTAATTTCAATGAATGTCATTTTCCAGACATAAAAGCCACAAATATAAGCTCTTCTTTTAGTTTAAGCTATATTGGTTGAGAGATTACAGATGCAAAGATGGAAAATTTTTGGATAAATATATCTTGAATAGAATTTCTTGTATTATTTTGTAAACTACATACTATTTTCTGTAGGTAAGGAGGCTATATAGGTAATTATACTATACAGAGTGAGGAATTGACAAAATATGTGGACACAAAATGTGGGTTGCCTAGACAAGAAACCTAATATCTTTTCTAAATTAAGAGCAAACAATGATTCTCTCATTTATGAATGAGATTATGGTAGAACTATTCATGTTGTTTGAGTCACATGTCATTGTTGAGTGTTTCTTGATTTTAATTCTTGAAACATAAATAGTCCTTTAATTTCTCTTGTTGTAAAGTGTCCAAAGGACTGCTAAGGTTAAACTAGCTGAACAGGTTACTTAAATAAATCTTGTCATAAGGTTGTCAACAGCATCCTCAAGGTTTCTGTCCAAATAATGCAAGAAATTCACAATGAGAAGAGTTGTTTCCTCAATGATTTTGTAACACTGATTAACCAAGAACTCATTGAATTTCTCTTTTTTAAAACCACCTTTATTAGTAATGCTATAGGATATGCGTAAGGGTGGTGATGACTGAGGGTGTTTCCAGCTCAAGTTTACGAGCTTGAATAGGTTCTTTAAACACTATATTGGCAAGAAAATTTTTCTGGTTTCAGTAAGCTCTCTCTCGAATAAGGGAACTATGCTATATCTCTGTTTTCGTCACTTGAAAGCCACTTGAAATCTGGAAGGCAATTATCAGTGTCCACAGTCATAATAATTGATAGTGTTCTGAAACATGGCCACAATATATAGGCAGTCAAATGCCTATAGTACATGTGCAGTGTGAATGGTAGTGCATGTACAGTTGGCATTTTTTGAAATGTTTTAAAAAAGTAAATAATATACATAAAGGTATAATAATTGCAATAACGACAAGAGGAACATTAATAAAAATAGTAAATGACAATCACTTCTTTCTCCTTGTACTTAAAACCTAATAGCAATAATTATCTTTTTTATCAAATTAACATTATTAGCAATACTTGCATTTGGCCTAGCCATAACCAGCATCTAGCTCAACTGAATTCGCAATGCTCACATGGGCCCAGGAGTGGGCCACATGCTAGGCTTCATAATGCAAATTGGGCTGCTAGTTCAACATATATAGGCCGGCTGCATATAGTAACTACATTTATAGGTCATGTGGTATGGTCAGGGGACCACATTTGTAAGATGGATGCTGTGATACTCAGTTTCTAAGTATGATGCATTGCAGAGGCCTGACTTATGGAAACCTTGTTGCCAAATTGTGGGGCATGGTAAAATAAAGTTCAAGTGTTCTGCATAAATGAGAAAAGAGGAGATGTGGTGTTGTATGAAATAATTATAATTGCTCGCCATCCCAGCATGCATATATGCATGTGTGGGTGGGGTTTTCTCCTCTCTATTTATCTACTATATCCAACCATCTGGTACACACCCAACCTCATCAGCAAATGATGATATGGTCATGCTTGGCATTATCCCTTTATCTAGTTTATGCAACCTCTTCAGCAAATGGTTAAGCGGCCATGCTTGGCATTTCCTGACAGCAAAGCTTGGCTCTTCCAAGTTTATGAAACTGGTTTTCTTGGCCAGCTTGGCTGGTGAGCTAAATGAAATGATGGAGATCTCGGTTTTTCTTGGCCGAGAAGGAGAAACGGTGAAAAACAAAAGAAAAAAGGGGGAAACTTATCTAGCATCTGAGATTTTTGGAGATCATGGCCTTTATTATAGGATCCAAGATATCAGAATCTCGGCCATTATGGTAAACATGGATTTAATTACCATATTAGGGTATTTATGTGAGTATTTAATTATTAAAATTTTAATTTAAATTCATAACAGTCCGATTAGGAATTATCAGCTGACATGGTGGAATGTATCAGTATCTGTTGGCCAAGATAATCAGGCTGAGATATCAGTTATGTCATATCAATAGGTGCCCAATACCAATACAAGCTGATATCTCTGCTGAGATGGAAAACTGGGCTTCATCCTACTGAGGCTCCTTTGAAAACTTTTCTTTCCCCAAGTGTATTGTACAGGTATGTATGACCTTATATAACTAGAATTTTCCATTGGGCACTTGTCAATGCCCTTCTAGTGTATGTGTGGCTCTCATTGTTCATGAATGATATATTGGTGTCAAATAGTATCTCAAGCAGAACATATTGGGCTATTTTCAAATTTTATTATATTTTCTTTTTCTATTTTCAAGTACCTTGTGTTAAAAGGATGTTTTTTGGTGCTGCAGTAGAACTATCAACAAGGGAATTGGAGTTGATAATATGCACTATCTAAATGATGGCCTCTGGAAGGTATGATTTCTTCTTTTCTTGTCTGAATGGCTCTTTTTGGTCATTTCTGTTATGAGCAAGCTAGAACATTGTAGCACCAAAGCACTTTAGAAAGCTAATTCGTACAATTATCTTAACATAATCCTTGAGGGATAAAAGGAGCTTTTCAATCCACCGGATCTTTGTCTAATAATTATACTTGCCTTTTATGGTTCATCTGTAGGCTTCAGGCTCTTGACCAGAAAATCATTGCATATCTTTGTTCTTTTGACTTCTCATTCACCCAAGGAAGTGAGGGTCGAATTAATATTTATCTTTATGTTTGTGATTGCTCACCATCTATTTGAAAGGAGTCTTTGCATTCAGATAATCTTATATTATTTTTTTAGACACATTTGAGGGATTAGCTGGGACAGCTTCTATGGGAAAATCATTCTAATTTCTTTACATATGTACCATATCCATTGGTAGCATCATAATCATGGCATTTATTCTCATGTAATCTTCATATTTTCTTGCTAGTATCATACTTTTCTTTTGGGACTATTCTTCACGCACTGATGATTTTCTTCTGATTGCAGATGGAACGCCTAGAATGAGGGTTCGCTGAGGACAAGTTAGAATGCTGCTAGAAGTGTTTTTCTCAGGTAAATTATTTGAAGACCAGGTTTGCTTTTTTTTTTCTAGCAATAACCAAAATAATTAATATTGGGTTCCCATAGGTGAAGCAACTATCCTTGTAGAGGAAGGTCTTAACTAGGAATGAAGAATATGAAGTTCGACAGCTACCTTGAAGAGTCATCACCACATTATATTTTATGGCTTCCAAAAAACTTTCAGCTTTTATAATGCAGCGGATATAGTGTTGTGCAATTATTATGCTTATGGCTAATTGCATCAATCATAAAGCATGTAGTTTATAGAAATTTACTCTGAGTCTTCTATTTTTTTCTTTTTAATAGCAAATACATTACATCATTGTCGCATCTTTATTCTGTAGTTTGCTTAACCAAAGCCATCACTGTACTTTGTGTGCAGCGACTTTGATGGCTGATGGAAGGGTTTCGGTTGTATCTTTCACGCGAAAAAATAATTGTCTTTCTTTTCATGATGTTTCACGATGTCAAATGTTGGATGGCACCTCGCGCAGATTTCAAAGCACTTCAAACTCCACTCGGGCATCAGCCTGCAGAGATCTCAAAGCGTTTATTGCGCGATTCAATGGTGGATTCTTATGAAGGAAGGTGAAACCTTCTTTCGCACGAAAGATGCAAGATACAACCTGAACCCCTGATAGAAAGCTTAATTACCGCTGTCATTGCGTCTGCTTCGTGAGAAAGAGTTAAAATATGTGCTGAAGTTTTTCTTGGCTTCACTGGAATGCTATGGAAATTGTTATAAATCTTTAAGAAGTATGGTTGGATCAGAACACGTAGAGCTTGTGCGGAAACCAATTGAGAGAAGTAACAAAATTTCAGAGTTAATTTTTGTAGGGAATCCCGGTGTGTTTAAATGCCTAACTTTTGCTGGGACTTTAATATGCCTAGCTTTAGTCTATGCGTCCAGCTGAGGGGAGAGGCAAAAGGGACTGAAGAAGCTCCGGATCACGGTCTGGACAGAGCCATTTGAGACTCCCTGGTCCAACTCTTCATGACTACTGCCCTTACGTGCTGTGGCTTTATAGCGGGCCAGCTTATCATCTCGTCTCCTGATGTCGGATACTAAACGTATTTGCAACGTGCAACAAAATTTGGACAAAGCCATAAAATAATGCATCTCCAAGTATAATTTTTTGTTGGATATCTTATAGTGCTGTGTATGAGAGCATGGAATGGAAAAGGTTTGTAATAGTAATGCTAGGTGGAAAAAATAAAATAAAAAGGCCATTGTGTACATTACTTGGTGTTGTAACATTTTGTTATAACACCAAGTAATGTTCATTATTTTCACGTGCACCTTACTCTAAATAAAATACTAGTATCTTCTTTGAAATTCATTTTTTTTTGCATTATATTTCTCTCAAAAATGATTATGTGGTCCAAAAAATAATACTTTTGGTCGATGAAAAGCAAAGGCAAGATAATATCTCTATTTTCCCATTATTGTCTAATAATTTTGATATATGTCATGTGACAACCATGATAATGGTAATTATTTTGCATTAAAAGTTTCAAATGCTATCTCTCACTTTATTTCGGACAGTATAGACTTTGACATGAGGCAGTTCAATTCCGAAAAGTATCAACCCTAGCCCAACGCCGTATATATATATTTAAATTCTCGGTTCCATGAGCAATGAGTAATAGTTCTTTGCAATTTTTTTTGAAAAAAAAATTATTTTTTTTGAAAAAAATTATTTTTTTAGAGAAATTATAGAATTATAACTGGGTCAATAATACTTCCGGTGTGGTTCCTTTCTTGCATGCCTAAAACAAAAGATGGCAACAAAGGCTATATGAGTCGGATTCTATGTTTGAATGGACACAAGGAAAATCGCAGATTTAAAATTACTTTTGATGTAGGCATTTTGTTGAAATGGTAAACCAAATCTTACCTGTTAAACAGTGATGCTAATAAACCAGGATATGTCTGGCTGGAGGGAGTTGGACTTTCGAATGAGAGCTGTTTAGTTGGAAGGAGTCCCATTTCCATTTCAATTTTACGAGAAAATGGAAATTGCCCTAATCTTCCCCGTCTTTTCCAGTATTAAAATTCGATTTTGATTCTTATTGCGAATCAAACGCATTAGAGGATATGGCCATTTCTCTTTCTACCCTGATTTCGATTCTAGTTTTGATCCAAATGCACTCTAAATTTGGTTTGTTTATTAAACAAGTAATACTAGCTCACTTGTCTAGTCCATTCAATAAACAAATTAGATTTGTTCATGCTTGAGATGATAGGATTAACTTGTTTACACAATATGCTTAAAATGTTCTTAGAATTAATTTAATAATAATTCAATCAATATATTGACCAATGTTAATCTCCTAATTTTGTGCACAATTAATCTATTCTTCTATATAATGTGTTATAAATGGAACAACCCTTTTATACTCAAGCTTGACCTTTTTAGTAAATGGATTATCTCATTAAGTTGTTTATCATCTCTAATCATGCCCAATCTAAAACCGCTATCTTTTAAGTTCGGGTCAGGTTAATGGGTGAAGTAGGGACTGCCAGCCTTATTCTCCTGTGAGTGCACATTTGGTGTAGGTTGATGAAGATGGAATATGGTAATTAATTATCATGGACAAGTGTTTCACCATATTTGTTGTCATGATCTTCAGGTCTTTTCGAAGGCACATTGTTAGCACTTTGAGCCATGCCTCTCAAATGGCTCATGATCTACAATAATGATGCGTTAAATCATTCTATAATTGTTTTAAAATTATGAAAAATAGAAAAAATATCAATTATCATAGAAGGGATGAGCTTATATCACGAGATAAGTTTTTTCCGTATTTGGTTTGGAAAATAAATTAGATGAGATAGGGGGGATAGAATGCACTTAATACACATTGAACTTTACAATAATCTGAATTTTACCACAAATATAAAATTACCGTTCCATTCTTTTTTGCGTATTTAAGAGTGGATAGGAAAAGTAAAAGAGTAAAATGGTAATTGGGATAAACTACGGGATGGAATAAGCTTATTCCACCCTTACGATAGTCCACTCTTGCTATGGAGCTGGTTTATAACACAAGTGAGAGGGATAACCTCGTGGGCATTATAAAGGGAATACTCCTATTCCATCAGTCAAGACGTTTGGTACGACCAGTGAGGGAATAGGGGATTATCTCCCGATTTTATTCTCCATCCAACTATCCAAGAGAAACGGTTCGGATCAACTTGCGTCTCGGGCGAATGGAATGCCAAATCCAACACCAAGAACCGGCGGCACAACGGACAGCACCCTTCTATAAATACCCCCTGGTAGAAGGCCAAAAGGGGCGAGGCGAGGGTGGGCCGCTCAAACCCTAGAACTCTAGCCGCCGCAGAGGGCCGTGGACGAGGAGGAGCTCTCGCCATGGTAACATCGTTCTCTTTCCCCAAACACGGAACCCTAACCTTTCCTCTCTCTCTCTCTCTCTCTCTCTCTGTCTCTTCTTATCCCTTGCTTTCTTCCTTCTTCGTTCGTCGCAGGGTATCGATCTCATCGCCGGCGGCAGGAGCAAGAAGGCCCGGCGCACTGCGCCCAAGTCCGACGATGTCTACCTCAAGCTCCTCGTCAAGGTGAGCTCAGCTCTGAACGTTTCCGTTTGCAGTGGATCTGATCTTTACGCCATCTTTTTGATAGCTTTTGATGGAATTATTGAGCCGATGGATCCGTTTGTTTGCTCTCTTTGATCAGTTGTATAGGTTTCTGGTGCGAAGGACGGGGAGCAAGTTCAATGCGGTGATTCTTAAACGGCTCTTTATGAGCAAGATCAACAGGCCTCCCATCTCCCTCAAAAGGCTCGTCACCTTTATGCAAGGAAAGGTTGGTCTCCACTGATTTCCCGTATATATAGTTTTTGTTATTTGATAAAACAAAAGTTTTGACTTTTAGATGGGTAGATTTTTACTGGTAGTGTTATTATTTTGAATCAGGACGATAAGATTGCAGTGATTGTTGGTACGGTGACAGATGATAAGAGGGTTTACGAGGTCCCGGCCATGAAGGTGACTGCTTTAAGGTTTACGGAGACGGCTAGGGCAAGGATCCTCAAGGCTGGAGGAGAATGTTTGACCTTTGATCAGCTTGCCCTCCAATCTCCTCTTGGGCAGAACACGGTATATACTATATTGCACGCTTCCTGTACATGCGCTTTTCCTTTTGATTTAATTGGGGAAAGGAAGAAAAAGGGTTGCTTTGTTTGTTATTCGGCTTGTTAGATGGGTTTAATTGTTCTACTAGCCTGAACCTATATAATGTTTGAGTGAGGTATAAGAACGATACAATTGTATCTACAAAGCACTAGAGAAACATGCAAACGATTGAAAATTTTGGCTATATTTAGATGTGGATATTTGCAATTTCAAGGTGATAATCTGCAATTCTATTACTAGCTTCTGGGTTATGAGGGTTTTTGCTTATTTTGGACTTGGTTTGGCCGTGTGGTCTTCTCCAAAATTTTCAATATCTTCTGTTGAGCCTATATGCACACACATCTACCACCTCAAAAAATATATTCTTTTTTAATCTTTGGCTTTTTGCAATCACATTATTGCCATGTTCCAAGATCGAGTCTTAATGGTGGTTGCTGTCTTTTTATGTGACTTACCTTTCAACAGTAGCAAGATTGTTGAAGCAGTGAAGATATTGCTCTTTAAAACCCAGCTCATTATGAGGTCTTCCATCCATTGGAAGGTCAAGGAACAGAGATCATATTGATATCTGAGATTAACAGAAAGTGGAGAAATTTTATTTATTTTTCTTTACTTGATGTTTATTTTGGTTTGATTCCCTATGATGTTTGTCTAAGCCATGCTAATGCTGATGTGCATTGATGATCTCATTAAATGTTATACTGAGGGAATCACTCCTTTATTTTCAGTTGCATGATTTGGATTGCCATTTAAAGAAAGGTTTGCTGCTCTTATTAATAATATTTTGGAATAAATGCATGATCCACAATACTGAAGAAAAGCACTGTCGAAGTCCGTCATGTGTCTTGTTGATCAGTCTAGACTAGTTGGGTCAAGACTGCTCATATAGGTTTGATGTTTGATTGCTACAAATGCATTATACATTTTTAGACTAAACTGATCAATTGGATGGGCTCTTAGATTCTCAGCAGTACGGTTGACTTACATCCCTTGGTCCATGATAAATATTGAATATCTGTCCTTAAAATGAGGAGAATGGACATTCAAATATCTTTGAATTCCATAATCAGGATTTCTGTTTCTTAGATGCCAAACCTCACTTGATGGTATGTGTTTCAGCTTAAGCTGCCTGTCTTTACATGAAATATTGCTGACGGTTGATCTTGCTAATTTTATTCCTTAATGTCTTTCAAATGTTTCCCCCCAAGCCTTACTCCTGAAGCTTATGATACTTCAGGCTATAATAATTGAAGCAATGATGATATTGTTTTAATCCCAGCTCATTATGAGAACTTCCATCTAATGGAATGTCAAGGAATGGATACCAAAACATTATCTGAGCTAAATGCCTCATTCCTTCTAACATTTATTTTTTGTTGTATTTTTCTGTTTATTTGCATCTGCTAGAGATAATTTTATTTAAATTAACTTAGCTCTTGTGGGTTTTGGATGACTCTTCCCATGTTCTGATCTAAAAGAACTGTACACTTTTTTAGCGTGACTGGTCTTTCGATTTATTCTTTCTTCAAAGTGACTCTCGAGTTTTATTAATTTATTGTTTTGGATGACTTTCAAGTTTTTGTAGTATTTCTTTCTGATTCTTTTTCTACCTTGTGAAATCTGATTCTTGATTATTTCGTCGCCTTCAAAGGCAAGCTTAAAATTTTGGACGAAGCTGATGTTTGGTTTAGCTGATCTTAGAGATATCAATATATGATGGTATATATAATCAATAAAAAATATCAATAATTCTATATTTGTCAATTCATTTTCTATAACAAACACTATAATTTCTGGTATAACTAAGTATAAAATAGTCAGAGGCAGCATTTCTTTTATCAAAATATGTTGGGAGGGGCTTTGCTTTTCAGCTTTTTACTTGATGCTCGAATGTACTGTTGCTGCAGTCATGCTTCATACCAAATATATTTGATCTCTTAAGACTTGCTTTAGTTCTCCTTAAATGGCTACCAAATATGATGGTCGTAGATGACCGTCGACTATTAGTGCTGCAGTAAGGAAGATTGCTGGACGGCAGCATTTTGTCAAGACTTGCATGTTTCTAACAGTTGCATAAAATTACAGGTTCTCCTCAGGGGTCCAAAGAATGCTAGGGAAGCTGTGAAGCACTTTGGTAAAGCTCCAGGAGTTCCACACAGCCATACTAAGCCTTATGTCCGTTCCAAGGGAAGAAAATTTGAGAAGGCCAGAGGAAGAAGGAACAGCAGAGGATTTAGGGTTTAAGTCGGATTGTCTTGTTTTTATTCCAAAGGAGGAAGTAATGGTAATGTTTTCAGCAGGGAGGATTGTTGTCGTGAAAATTTTTGTTGTGTTTCGATTTTGGGTACAGTTTTAATAAGTCTGGCAGGTATTTTCATTTTCCCTTCTGAATGCATATCACTATCAGAAACGTTAAGAACCTTTCAGTTTGGATTGTGGTGCACGTTTTGCTTCCTAACATCTGTGACATGGTGTCTTTTGCCTTTTTTTTGGTCCTACAGTCTCCTTTGCGTTAACATGCATGGTCGTATAAACTAGCATACAAGTTTTTGGCTGGCACATCCATTGCTGAGAGAGGTAATTATATTTCTTGCCTGCAAAGGATGCATTATTGTTCAGTGTACTGGTTCTCAGTTTAAATGTCAGGTCACTGAGATTGTTTGTGGTCTGTGAGATGCTTTGCTTAAGATGTGCTGTGATGTATTTTTTTCCTTAAGTTATGCTATGATGATTTTAATTACTCTTGAGTAAATGCAAAATTGGGTGACTGGATGAGGTTTGGAGTAACAACACTTGTAACTGCCACCGGGGCTGAATGTCTTTTTAAGAACCAAAGGAGCTTCTTGTGGCATTGTATTAGAAAAGAGACTAAAATGTCATCTGATTTTAAGTGGGGCGGACAATGTTGGGCTGTTCAACTTATGATTGGTATGTATTTAATGGTGATTGTATTTTTACTTTTACTATGATATTAAAAAACTGTTAATACTATTGGGGAGGATAGTAGACAGTATTTGCTTATTTATTGTAATAATTAATACAGCACATATTCCTTTCTAAGAAAGAAGAGAAAGGGGGAGTCTCTCTCTTGTAATGGCTCTCTCGTGGATCTCGCTTTACCAAAATGAAAAAAAGAGAGAATTCATTTAGAGATTTCTTGGAGTCCTGTTTGCCCTGTTCCAAAAGATCTTATTATATAGATTAGACGAAAGATTTGAAGCATAGCCATTGTTAGATGATCAACTAATCAGTCATTTTACAGATGTTAGAATCTAATATTCTAACATAGAACGCTTATTTTTGAGAAATTCACACAAATCGATGTGGAAATTATTTTATGATTTCAAGTGCCGAGACAAGAGTTTAAGATATTAACAGCTGGATGAAGCTAATCACACCTTCTTGCTAACTTAAATTGTCATATTTTAAAGTGATCACTGAGGATTTTTTTGACTTGCATCGCCACCTACCCGTTGGGTAAGAGGCGGAGAGTTTTAGCAGATTGGGATTTCGGGTTTGGAGTGTTTAAGATTTGTGTCAGGCATGCTCTAATGGATGATGTCCTGAGAGAGGATCAATCATTCTTTCGCTCGAAAAATAGAACCGGAACCCTCGTAGCTTTAATGTGGCATCCACAAGGGGTCTGGAGGATAAAAGAAAGTTGAGGCATCACCTTTGGGGAAAAAAAATCAGTGACTAAATTGTATCCAAGTGGAGCCTGAAAACAACCCCATTCGCCCACCAGGTAAAAAAAATCCCATTTCAACCTCATTTCTTTCCTTTCTTTGAGATACTTGTATGTGCTCATGCATTTTACTCATTGAAATTTCACTCAAAATACTTAGCTTTGGTTTCATGACCTATCACCAAGCAAGCAACTATAAAGCCCCCATTTTTCCCTTCGAAGGACAAACTAAAGCCGTATTCAATTCCCAAGTGCACCTGAAATGATCATGCCCCAATTGCTTGGGTGTCAAGCCCTCGCTCTTCAAAAGCTGTACCACTTTCTTTTTACTTTCGTAGTCTTTCCCTTGTTTGCACTGCTCATATTAGTTTTGTCCCGTGAGATTGGAGTTCTCGGACTTGATCTCCCGGTCTCTCTGTCATCTTCTCTCATCTCTTATCCCAACTAAACGAAATGTCGTCAAATCCATCAATCAGGCCCAAAATGACCCTTAAATAGCTCTAATTTTAACTTCAAAACTACAATTCGACTAGGAGTTATAGCTGAAAATTCTACTTCCAAGCTCAGCACAGATGTTATTTCCCATGTTTAATTGAGAACCACATCAAAACAAAATGCAAGTGATAATTACAAAACCAATCAGAACATATAACTTTCAATTGTAATTGTGTCATTTATATCGATTATACTTAATTCAGGTTCGACAAAATTGATTTGAATAAAATGGAGGGCAACAAGAGTGATCTTCGAATATCAGAACTCATATGCAGTCAGAGATCTCATCTAGTTTTTGCAGGTTAACGAATGAAATGGCCACTCCTTCCTTCAATGTAGTATCTTTTGAAGAAATCCTGAAGAAATGCAACATCTCTTTTGAAACCACCCTAGCAATGTAGTCTTGGATATCCGGGCTATGGTAATGCTATTTGGACCCCAGTCCAAGGTGCTGTGAGCTCCCAGATAGTGCAACACATCGATTATCAATGGATCTGAATTCCCAAAATAAATGAATACAGAGGAATAAGAAGTAGAATTATATGTAGCAAAAATTGTGACAGTGTAAAATAAATTTAATCTATTCAACTACTTCAACCATTTTTGAACACCTCATATCATTTCTAAGACATACAATTATCTTATGGACGATTCTCACCCAATGCCTCTTAAAATGAGTTTCGTAGATACAAATGCGTATTGGGCCAATCGAAATTTCCTCTGCCCCTACCGTACTCCAGCTTGGTAGTTTCCACCGCCTGTCCCGGGTTGAACCTTGAGATTTGACTGCGGACTCGAAGGTGATCTTTTAGCTTTGTTATCACCTGTTGATTTCCCAATGGAGCAACAAATCCTACTTTGAGATGATCAAGGTGATCCCTTAGAGGACCCAGGCCCCTCCGGTTGGACTATTCATATTGGGCTGATTGGCCCATGACATACATCACTTTTCTTGCAAGTCATGGAATTTTTAGCAAACCACTGTTGCGAGATCACCTGGCTTAAATACATTCTTTACCACTCTTCACTGTTGTGATAGCCAAGCCGCTCTTCATGTAGCTGCAAACCGAGTTTTGGATGTATGGACCAACATATTTAGACTGCTTTTTGGTTTGTGAAAAGATTCAATCGGGTCAACTTGTTACACATCTCCACCCTTTAGCTTGAGACATGCTACTATGACATGAAATGACTACCATCATGACTACCATCATGCAATGGAATGTTGTGAGTAGAAAATTCACATGCTAGTCCTAGCTACTTGTTGCGGGGGTTTCCCGAATTTAGTCCCACATCGACCGTTCAACGGGAAGGTCTGTGCCTTAAATGTGGGGGCTCAATCACCCTTCCCTTGAGAGGCGCCTTTTGTGGGGCAAAACCGTG
>JAOXJJ010000410.1:52644-74386 GCA_025769935.1 Phoenix roebelenii | reverse complement strand
TACATTTTTTTTCCAGATCCTCACCACTGATAGCTGTCAGAGACACTTTACTTTTGTATCAGGGCTTCTTTCGGATAAAGCAAGTATACTTTTGTGTACATAAACTACATAGAAGCTCTATATTTGGGTACTGACCAGCATGTTGTACTAAGAATGCTTTATTAATAAAAGATTTGGTTGGTTTGACTACCCTGTTACCCATGCATGAGGCTTCGTGCTATTGTGGGCGGTAGTCGGCAATAGCACGACCGTGTCACGGATCTGGATCCGGGGTGTGACAGATTTTGTCATATATATACAGCTACTATGTACTGGTAATAAGTTAAACGGTGGAAGAGAAGAACTCTGTGTCATAGAACGACTTAAGAACATGATACCCTAGGAAAATTAGATTATCAAACAACCAGCTTTGTTTTCTTTTTTTGGTAAACGAATATCACCTTTTTGATGAACTCGAGTATGCTATTTTTTCTTATATTCTTCTCTCTAGCTGCTATCTCTTCTCTATCCTCAGCTAAAGAAGTTACCTTGAAACATTCAATGCCTGCATCCAGACTTCTTTCCCGAATCCGTCAATCCTTTTGCACGGTGGAACTTATTACCATACATGGTCAAAGAGTTGATGAAGGCAGCTGGGGTTGTCCAAACAAACCAAACGTTTCAAAATCCTTACCTGCCTCTCTAACCATGGTCTAAGAATTTGCCACGTATCTGATTTTTAAGGCAGTTGGTAAAAAGTCGACGACTCGAACTAGCAGGTCAAAAAGAGCACAGTATAAAAAAGGCGCGCAGTATATGTATATACTTTATATAACAAAAAAGAAAGCCCGGCACGTACACCGGCGCGTACATCTCATTCATTCAGGCACGTGCGAACCAAGGCTTCGAAATTTTTTTACATCGGTAGTATTATTTCTGACTTCAAGATAAAGTAAAACAAACAACGACAATATCGAGGTGTGAAATCCAAGCCGTCCGTTGCGATCAATAGCTGAAGCGGACGTCATCCCACAGCCGGAGATCGTAGGCTCCACCGCCCACCACCGCCTCGTCCTCCTGCACCAAGAACGTCTCCAGCTTCGAGATCCGCTCCATCAACGACTTATCCAACGGCGTAGAACTAGCGATCGAACACGAAGAAGACGACGACGTAGCGGAGCTCTCCACCGTCGCCGCCGGCGCCGAAGGCTGCCAAGGCACCGCCTCCGTCGCGGCCGTTGCCGCTCGCCGCTGCTTCTTCGCCTCCGGGGGCTTCGGAGCCGCGATGACGTCCGGGAAGTTGAGCTTGGCCTTGCTCCCCCGGATCTCGCGCGCGGCTACGTCGTACGCCCGCGCCGCCTCCTCCGGAGTGCTGTAGGTCCCGAGCCACACCCTCATCCCCTTCCTCGGGTCACGGATCTCCGCCGCCCACTTCCCCCACGGCCGCCGTCGGATTCCCCTGTAAACGTTCTTCCTCCCCTTCCCCGCGCTCTTCTCCTCAACCCCCGACGACCTATTCGTCTTCTCCACCTCCCCACCTTGCATGAAGAAAAACATCGCGTCTCTAAGCATCAAACAAGCCAAAAATACCAAATAATCTACTAAAAATTACATCGAAGAAGCACTAGAATTGCCCCTCGGGCTTATTACCTTGGGGGATGAGGGGTTTGGAGTCGATGGAGTCAAAGACGGCGTCGAACTCCGCCTCCCATAGTTCCGGCGGAGGCGGCGGCGCCGGAGCGAGATTCCGGCCGTCCTCGAATTCCAAGAAGTCGGAGATTATCGCTCCTCCGCACATCTGTCCGGCCGCCTCTCCCGCACGCTCTTCTCTATCTGATAAAAGCTCGGAACTCGCCCCAAAAGAACAAACCAACGCAGTTCACACGCTTTCTCCCTCCCTTTCCAACCGGATACCCTCCCTCCCTATTTATAGCGTTTTAATCCCCATTTTTTTTATTTTTGGATCGTAAAAATTCTAGGAAAGCGACAAAAGCTGGGCGTTTTTTTTTTTTTTTTAAAAAAAATCGGAATCATTAAAGTTGGGCGGTTTAAAAAAAAAAGAAGAAAAAAGCGTGAAGCTCTAGTCTCGTACAGTAGGGCCTCGTACGAGCATGTGGATTCCACGTGCCAAGTTAGTCCTTCGTGGTGATGTGTGACAAGAGCGACAACCGCTGCCGTAACGCACCCCTCTCGCTTCCGTCCCAGTCTGAAACGGCCGAGTTGCGGGGACGTAAATGCCCCTTCAAAGTTTCTCAAATTACGTGGCGTGCCAGGGAAGCGTCCAAAAGAGTCCAATTGCGGCTCGGCCGGGGAATGGTTCACCGAAAGGTGCCATAACTGGGAATCACGATCGGGACCACGGGTGGCGTCGATCGGAGTATCGGACAGCTCTGATGGCGTCGGGGGTTGGCCACTTGGCCGTTATGGGAGACCGCCGGAACGGGACGCTCTTCTGTTCGCGTCCAAACAAGGAGGTGGGGGCCGGGAGGGTGGCTGGGACCGGCGACGCGTTGCAACTCGGGCAGGGTCTCCGCCCCTGTAGAGTCGGTCCAATTTTTAGGCGACTGAAACGGTTGTCTTAGGCTCCGACCTAAAAATGGCCCATTGCAAGAAAAACCTCAAAGATAAAATAGAAAAAAAAAAGAAAATTTCTATGAGCTCATCTTAAACTGGCCCACTGCAAAAAAAAGCTTCAAGATAAGACGACCTTAAGCTTCTAAATATATTGGACCGTTTCCGAGAGTCGGTGTGATTAGTAGGTGGATTTATTTGGGTAATTGGGTGATCCGTGACACGTTTGGGTGTCTCTCCCCGTGATCTCCGCTGGCCTGGGAGGGGGAGAGGGATGGACGGTGGGTGTTGAAGGCCATTGTCGGTTGAGAATCATGGATCACTTGTTCCTTAACCTGCTACGGCGGCATTCGCATGTCCCGTTAGTAAACAAGAATACTTCCTAATAATTATCAATGTGAATATATCTAGTAGTGGAGTGGAGCACACAGAAAACATCAGAAACAACGGAAACATGGACTGAGAAGTTGATGAGTAACTTCAGTTTTACTTAAAACTGGCAGCCTCAATTGTGATACCTATTAAATAGGACGCAGAAGTTGGTGCTAAAGATTTACACAGGTCACGTGCTCCTGTGGCGCGATTACTTCTACGGTATGCAAACTAAGCGCGAATTCTATCCATGAGACTGATGACAACCGGTTGCGTGATTAATATTAGATTAGATTCTGGGGTCAAGATGTGCTCTTGGAGGTTACATCTGCCCCAAAAGCCAGTACCATGTATGGCTCTGGGGATGTCTGGTAGGCATCTCATCGGAGAGCGACATCGCTTAAATGAAATGCACGATAAATGCGCAGAGCCGATGCAGAAAGCGAACGACTACTTGCCGCAACAGCGGGCCCATGTACGAGGTGGAGATTTTTCTAGCATTGAGTGGCGTAGCATTGAGTGACACAAACTTTAGCTGAATCTTTTTTGTTATTTTCGTTAGGTTCAAATCTGATGAAAATAATATTCTACGCCTAATAATTTATTTATTTTCAAACGGATCCATTTACGATCTATTATTTAATTTACTAATCCTAAATCCTTCCTGTAGTTTGTGTGCCTGCACGAGAGATTGCTAATTGGAGGATATAGATTTTCGATAACGAAATGGAGCTGCACTCGCTATAAATATGCGAACCACATTAAGTCTGTACGTACTTGTAGTCACTGTTGCCGATCAGAGTCAGAATTTCACTGTGGTCTTCTAGTTACTGGATTCCACTTTAGGCCCCATGATGCTCCTCATCATTCAGATTGGTGCATCAATCAACGCTTACCATGTAGGAGCGTACCACTTTATTTCGACATGAATCGTTTATTTCACCCTATTTGCAAAAAGAAGCCTCTACAAGTATGACAGATGCTTCTATATGTTGAGAAGTTCCGAACTACTCTTTTAACCTATTTACATGCCCCTCACTCCGCTGACTAGATTAACTAGCTGGTGATGATTTATTTTTATGAGTATGAATGGATAAACTGAAACCCTCTTCATGCTACAAAACTATGTAATACCCCCTCGGATTGCAAAAATTGGTATTTACATCTGCTCTTCTCGCAGCCAAGGAACCCCTGCTCAGTTTAAAGGTCTGCTTCCGTCTATTAGCATTCGAGAAAATTGTGATCATCCGAAGGACTTGACCAGCTACAACCAGCAGACCAACCTAGAACACCAAGGATCACATCCACACCTGAGCAAGCATTGACCTGCAAGTGCTCCATGGATTAGAAACAACACCTACTAGTGGAACAAAATTTGTTTGAAAATTACCAGGTCGTTGTAGGTGCCTTCATGGTGAAACAACATGACCGCCATTCCTTTTCTTCTGTCAATCTCCGCCTGCTTGATCAAAACATCAAAGCTAAGGTCAATGATGCACCATATGTTCTAAAAATGAACGTTAAAAGTCCCACTTGTCACCCACCACACAAGAGCATATCGTAATCCCAGTGGCTGTCAATGCTGATGTAACTTCAGCCATCATACCTGTAATTGAGAATAAATGAACATAATAAACTGGAAACAAAATTCATCTTGCACCTAGGTATGCAACAAAAATGGGCTGCTCGAAAGGATATAAATAAGCACACAATATCACCATAAGTACAGAGAAATTTAAGATGGGACTACCTTAAAATAAATCACTAACACAACCACAGATGGCTCAAAGAGGAAGCCTCATTGAGGTCATGAGCTAGAAGTGGCAAAGTGGGAGAGCAATGAGGTTCAGTAATAGTAAATATCACTTGTAATACGAAGCCAAAAAGAAAAATGAGAGCGAGAGAGGGGAAGGAAGGTTCATTGTCAGGATTCAATGACAATCATGTGGTTCAAATTGCTACCAAACAGAACGCGATGTCAAAAATTGACAGATGTAAGATATGCTGGAACAGTGCATGTGAGATTCTAAACACTGCAGAACTTGTGCACTAGATGGTAGATAATACACAACTTGCATGACATTATAGAACTACTTTTATGAATTACCTATGGAAAGGGGAGCTTACCTTTTCGATCAATACATACTACACAAAACCACTGAATTGCAAGGCCTTCCACATTGTGCCAAGAGGCAATTTTGCCATCTTTCCAGCTTTCTAAGCCGGGTAAAACTTCCTTGTATGTAGGTACGTTAGCATGTAAGAACTCAGAAAACCCATGTCCTCGAATCACTGAATTCCCATTAACCTTAAGATTCATTTTCTGCATACTTTCGTTGTGCTTCCCATTGATCTTAGAGATGCCAGTACTATCCTGAACATGTAAGAGATCTTGTTTTCGTTTTGTGGAAGATGATTCTTCAATGTTCGCAAGTATTTTCTCCCATTTGGAATTTCTTTCCTTAGTTGGAGAGCTGGAAAATGTTTGTTCATAATCACTCTCATCCTCAAGATCAGCAACAAAATTATTTACTGTTTCTGCAGTTAATTCAGACGCACAGAGTGCAGCTTGCTCTCTCAAAAACTAGATGAATAGCAAATATCGTTAATAAGATAATTAGATTACATGAGAGAAAATAAAGCCCATCAATACCCTCTGCTCTCTCAAAAGCATACTACATAAAAAGGAAAAATGTACCTTCAAAATTTTGTGTCTAGCACTGCAAGTTTTTGCATGCTGCAACCATTGCTGATGCCTCTGGAAAGCAGATTTGCTTGATAATGCCTAAGAAAGAAAGATTATAGTGAACAATGGAAATAAACCAAACTGTAATCCTAATAATATTTCTGCCGGAAACACAAAAGAGAGTATGATAAAGAGTACACGACACAAGCATAGCAGCTGTCAAGGTTTTTAAAAGCTGTGATTTCAGTCATCTTTGTGGGTGACTGAGACTGACAAGAACCAAGATACTGGTTTATCCCAGCAAAGATGGAAGGCAGAGAAATACTTGAAAGATCTGAGAATTTTGGAGATTTTAACAGATATATCAGAATTGAGATATCAAAATCTTGGTTGATATGGTAAAATTCAGTAGTGACCATTCTTAATCCATGATTTTGAGATTTTTGCAGGAAAAGTACCTCTTAAAGTAGTAAAAAATGCTTGGAAAACTTTGGTCAATATTTTAATATTGAGGTTTCTGGTCTCTTATTGGATCCTGTAGCAGTAGCTTACCAATATGGGTAGGATTAGTATGGTACATCCCTATACTAACACATGGTGCACTGCTAGGTTGAGGCAGCAGTTGTATTATGATTTAGTAAAATACCATATTGAGCCCCTGTACTGTATTGATATGCTCTGGAGTTAATGAACACCCAATACTAGGTGATACTCAAAACCTTCATAGAAATCATATGGGCTGATGTCTAGGAATATAGTTTATACCAGCCAAGTAAAAGAAGGGCTTGGATTTTTACGTATATCTTTTTGTTAAGTGCATGATACTGGATATAAACTGAGATCTCAGCAATGAAGACCTAGGAAGCTGCATAACCATGATGGTATATATAAAAACAAAAGATCCAGTCAGTGAAAATAAAGCATTAATTTCAATGGTGCAACTTAAAGAGTGGAATTAAAAAGAAATATGTGACAAGTGATGCAGCAGTTTTATCCATGCACATTAAGGTCAAAGTGCCAAATGATGTTCCAAACATGGTTCACCATAATGGACTGTACCACCTAAACAGGATATACCATAACATAATGCTAGCAAACTGATACTCAATATGGGGATGTATTGAGTGTTGGTGCTATATGGGTACTGAAACCGGTACTGCGAACCATAGTTCCTAAGCATACAAGTTTCAGGAATTAGGTAGCCTTGTGAAACCAAATTCTAAGAAGCATGTCAAAAGAGATAATTTAGATCTTATTCACAAGGCAAAACAACCTAGCTACCATTGGCTCACTGGTTTATCAAGAGTTCTATCTATTCATCGGGCATCTCCTCCCCCTCCATTTGGGCAACAGATCTTACTTCTATACATTTTATTCCTGTCATTCATCTACTAATATCTTTAGGGGAGCACCACTAATTGGGAGACTTCATAAGTGTCACCTTTTGGAGGATGTAGTTTTACGTGACAATGTACATGAATATCAAGATAAATAAGACAACTAGTCAAAACAATGTATAATATAAAGAATGCATCATTAAATCAAGTGAATGAAACAAGGCACCAGTTAGCCATAAAGCAGTTTATTTAACTTACCACAGGTTCTTTGGGAGGTAAATTTCTATAGTGTTCTGTCATCACACACTGTTTAGGCCTGTTAAATGAATTCACCATGTTTAACATAGTATTCACATGTTTTTTCCCTGTATAAGTTCTAACATAAATCATACAATGTACATCATTGAGTATATTCTTGTTTCCTGGTATGCACCTCTTACTTTAATCAGTATCCATCCTTCTTAACGTTTAGTTAATGCTCTCGTTGAAGTTCATTCATATATGCACTTGTTTCATAAAGTACAAGAATTCAATACCTGGGAAAGCAATTCAGAACCTCTAAAGACCTAACATGCATGATATACCATGCATTGATAATCACCACAATTTTAGTGAACTGCTTCAATTCTCTTATTTATCAACATCTGAAGACAATCCCAGCAGACCCTTGATTGAACTGATCATTCTATACACCAACTAGCCACCATAAAGGTTGTAGGTGATCTGTATCAACAGGGGAAAAATTGTATTTGATCTGCAGGCGGCCTTTCATCACCTTGTAATATTTTAGGTTTCATGATCAGCAGAGCCATCGGGGCATGAGGAGGGTCCGTTGGAGTGCGTTTAGGTCTGCTGCAAAGTGGAAATTGAGTTTGCACTTCAGGCCTTTCTGACATACATGGCAGACTTTGGGATTCGGATGCATCATCATGTGTACTGACATGCACTGAAGCATAAAGCTCAAAGCATGTCCGATTCCCAAAATCTGCCATGTATGGAAGGCACACATAAAGTGGAATCTTTCCAGTTTGCTGTGGACTAGATCACACTCCAAGATTTGAATATGAATTCTTATTTATTGTAAATAATAAGATTTGCTCCTAAAAGCACTCATAAGATTTTTGACTTAATCATATATGGAAAATTATAATAAAGAAATCCTAGTGAAATACTATTCTTGGTGCCCTTAACATTACAATTTCCTTTTGAGCATCCCCTTTCATCCATTCTCTTTTTCTATAGTCCTCACTACTTGTGTAACTCACAATCTCTGGCTATGATCACGTGGCAATGCCCAAATGAAGTCCTAAAGAGATCAACCCCTAGTAAAACCACTGTTAATTCTTAAATCTAACGTACATAGCTCTGATGCTTCAAAATACAGTTGGAGTACATGGGCAATCAAGAGACCACATTGTGCATATACGTTATGCAAGCTGCATATATGGAGGCATATGAAGTTGGTATTTTAAACATCTAAAATAAATAAAATATATTAAATATAATATTAATAGTAATATTTTTTATAAAAATAATATTAATATTAATAACAAAAATATCTAGCAATTAGTGCTTACTACTTAGTAATTAATTCTTAGTAATAATTATATCATAATTAACATATTGACATTAATATACATGTATCTAGCCTGCTTAAAACTCGCATCCAAATAAACCATAAGCTTGAACTTTACGTTTTCTGCATGGGCTTGCCAAAATGTGGCCACATAAAAAAAACGGCAACATATACAGTTGCACAATGATAAATAGGCTCCATATGAGCTGCATAATGCTAATCTTGTTGTATATGTGTCTGCAAAGTGCTAAGCAAGCCATCATTTTTGCCCATATGCGACCTAACTGCATATAATAGCTGCATAGAGGGCACACAACATGGTCAAGGGATTATGTAAGCATATGCAGCCACATATACAGCCTCATGCACCACATTTTAAAACATTGCATATGTTTTTCAAGATTTTAACTGAGTGGGTATCAAAGAAGCATAAACAAAAGATATGAAAAGGAGGACGGCACGACTTTGACAAGGCTTGTTATTTTGTTCTATTCTATTGGTTTTATTATAAAGGTGGTGACATGCCTCTGAGGTATATAACATCCTTTACTCCAAACTTTCTGTTTGTTTCCTTCTAATCATGGGATTGAGTGAGAATCTGAAATGGATTTGCATATCAGGTTTTGATGCAGGGCTGTCTATTCTTTCTTTTGTGGATGCATTATATAAACTCAACAAGTTACATGTGGTTTAATGGCTCATAAGGCAATCAATATATCAGGTTGTCTTATATAAATAAGATCGAGAAACATGTCTTATGAATAATCCATTAGTTATTAGTCATGGCATTTATTTGTTATTAATACTCATCCTCTTGCAGTAGGATTTACTTATGATCATACAGGATAGGCACATATCCATTTTTTCTACCAAAAAAAACCACATCCATCCAACAGTTTTTAACAATTTTCCAATTTTAAGGAGGCATGCTTCTCTAAATTCCCTACACCTCCCCTCATCAATGTTCGAAATACCAGTTAATATAGCACGTACCCATCAATATGCACTGTTCCAACCCCTTGGTGATACTACAGGGCACTGGGGTGGACAAACATTGCTGATCCACACGAGAATTGCTCAAACAACTGTTAGATTGAGCGATTTTGGGCAGAATCAAGGTTTATTTGCCCCAAACCAAGCAGCATAGCCTAAAACTGCTTGATATGACTAAAATAGCCTCTTCTGCAAACATTCTTCACCATTTGAAGGGGAAAAGAAAGTGATGAAGAAGGAAAGAGTGCCAAGAGAGATTGGCTTAGGACTGAAGCTTGCTTTTCGATTTTTTGGGCTAGTAAATCATTCTAAACAGGTAATCCTCCCCTCCCTTTTTTCCCTTATTTCTTCCAAAATCCAAATGGAATTTTGTGTATAACTCAAAGGGCAAAAAAAAAGAGAACTTTTTTTAGATTGCGATTAAATGTTGTTTAATGATTGAATTCATGCAATTAGAACATGAATTCAGTATCAAAATCAAATAGATGAGGTTTTGGGTTAATCCCCAAAACTTGTACCAGAAAATTGTGTAAATTCATAACCCAAAGAAGACCATATGACAGGTGAATCAGCTTCATCCATGCATACCCATCAATACCTTTGTCAGATGAATCCACGATATTGCACGTACCTTACCCCCAATCGGTATGGCCCCGTAACTCAATATTTTACATTTTCAAATCGAGACAATTCAGGGTTTAGATTGTCAGCCAGTCTACCTATAAATCAATTAATGAAAGCATTTTGTTCTTTTACCATTTCACTAACATTCTTATTTGCTAATTTCCAGTTTTTGGCATGCAATTAATACTCGAAAACTTAACTTCCTATAATCCACAATATGTGGTCCCTTGTTGCATGATACATTTTAAGGTGACATACAAGGGAAAATAGAGGTCTGTTCCATGGATTGGCTTCTATCAGACTAAGAAAATTGGAAAGCCCGTAGCAGGCTCGAAGAATTGATTTGAATCGAAGCAGGTCTAGAAGCTTTCTCAATTGATTGTGGATTGACTTAGCGTTCAGTCTCTGAACAGGCTCAGATGTCTGCGCCTGAAATTCCCGCGACGATCCATCCCCTTTGGCTCGCTAGCTGCCAAGTCATCCCCGTATTTTGCCACATACGTGGGTTCGGCATTCAGGGATGAATGTAGACCCATCGGGCAGGGATAATCATTCCGGTCCTGGGAGAGGTGGCGACACCAGTCTGAGCTGAGCGCTCCTTGAATCAAAAGAAGTTCCTCTACCACTTTCATAGCTATATAGGCATCTTTCTGATGAATAAAGTTGACGCTATGTTCAATCCTTGTTAACCAAAAATTCAATGTCTAATCCTTGATTTCATTGGCCATCTTATGTTTAATCCCTAGTCCATACGCCAGTGTTTACAGGAACACGTATAATTATGCACGTCAAGCCTAACTTTGTGGGAAAAACAGCGCAAACTGGGGACAGGGACTGTATGCAAAATGCTAACTATGTAAAGGACTAATGTGTAATGGCAGTCAAACAAAAGACCGGATGTTAAGTTCTTCCATTTTAGAAACCTTGTCCTCCTCTACCCAAGTTAATCATACCTCTAACTTAACTCGATGGCTCGATCTTGTCTTCCTTTGATCCATTTAGACTCGATAGCTATATTCTAGTAGGTTGAAATATTGATTAATCCATGTTTACTCATGGATGTCTAAATATAAATCAGCTCAGATGATCACAATTTTGACTCATTAAAGACATCTAGGACATATTTAGAGCACTCCAGAAGTCTACCATAAACAATGGCTTGTGATTTGATATAGTTGTATTAGAATGTTGAATCCATTATTTGGAAACAAGACATTCAGGAACAAAGAATAACATCTGTTAGAAGAAGAAATGGAAAATACTAACATTGTATGTGATTATCTCAACAACTTCAGCATTAGCAAGTACATGCATGGGTGAAACAAGATTACCATTGACCTGCAAAGGAAAAGGATTAGAAAAAAAAATCTGATCGAATAGCTGATATTCTACCACCAAATCTAGAAATGTACCTTTGCAGCTACCATTTTGTTGCCAATTTCAGTGTGAATCAGATAAGCGTAATCAATAACAGTAGCTCCTTTTGGTAGGTTTTTTATCTGCATTAAATAAGATAATAAATATTGCAAAAACAACATGTACTTTATAATATTATTCCTTATGTGCAATTACCTCTCCTTTTGGTGTAAATATGAAGATACGGCTCCCTAGCAGGTCTCGCATGATAGTATCCACAAACTCCCTAGAACTCATGTTACCAACAAACTCCTCTTGCCATTCTCTTATTGCATTGAGCCAGCCAATCTATCAATAATTGGAATGTGCACGATCCATATTATCAAAAGATTATTTGAGGACTTCCATGATAAGGTTACCAACTACAAAATATTGACTTCTGTTAGAAAAGCTTGAATACCCTGAGAGCAATATCTGTACTGTTCAAGCACATAGACTTTCCTTTTGAATTCCAGCCACTGGGCATTCCACGTCCCACCTTACCAGAAACTATACCTCGCCCACTGTACTGGGCAGCTATACCTCTTTCAGCTATTAAGTCCATATCTTCTGTTCTTATCTGCCAAGTTCAACAGTTATCGGAACAAAGAATGGCAATTATTCTTTGAGAATAAATGGAACAAGGATATCAATCATATTTTTGGGGGATACTGACATGCAACAGCAGAATACTAGTATGATGACATAATAAATCAAACTTCCAACAAAGTCATGAGGAGCATGTATCATGGAGATCACCTGAACTTCCAAATGGAACATGCTCTCATACAGAAATGGTATCACAGTGGTGTGGAGACTTTGATAGCCATTAGGTTTTGGAGTTGCAATGTAATCCTTCATCTGTTAGATAAGATCTAATTTGTTGAACATTGGCAACTACATAAGAAAATTGATAAAAGATGCACGTATAGATAACTCACAGCTTGAGGTATAGGAGTCCAGATTCCATGAACAAGACCAAGAACATGGTAACAGATCTAAATAAAGCACAAAAAATAATGAGTTTTTTTTGTTGGAAAATATTGGAGCAAATAACATAAAGAAGATCAGCAGAGAGTGCACTACCTGCTGTGTACAGCATAAAGGCCCAACTCCAATGCAGGTTTTTGGCTTTACAATGATACGAAGCTGGATATAATCAACAAAAGTATTAATAATTCAAAAGGCAGCTTTAAATTAAGAAAAACCAAAAAACTAAGGCATCATAATTTGTGTCAATCTGGATACAAAGACAAACCTGTGCGATTTGATTAACTTCATTTATGGAACTCTTAGATTTCAATGCAGCTTTATATATACTGCAATGTAACCAAAAAAAATAATCAATGGAAAAAGATTCATCACTTAACCATCATTGGAGTAAATAATGAGCAAGGGTGCACAAGTACTAATTTCTTTTTTCTGTAGAACACGTGGATGAAGAATGTAAACAATAAAAGCTGATCAGAAAATTAAAAGAAAAAAGGCAAACAGATCATGTTCAGCCCACCAATTATTTGTATTATTCTAACTGAAGTTTCATACTTTGTTCACTATTATTTATATTATTAGAATTGAAGTTTGACATTTTGTCTGCATAGTCTAGACTGCCGCAACATCAATACATATAACTCATCAAATCTAAATAGCACCTCCAGTTCACATCATAATCGCATTTTTTGGCAAATATCAGCCCAACCAGCATCATCGTAGGACCTAAACAGTAAGCACTGGCTTTTTTTCTGAGAAGAAAGAAAGTTCAGTTGTACAGATCAACCAAAAGTTTTTTTTTTTTTTTTTTTTTTTTTGTGGAGGCAGGGGGCAATAAGCATCATCAGAGGCCTAGATATCCAAAAAAATAGATTGAGAAAACCAAAGAGATGGCTCTCCAGAGGCAGCAAAGAATGCGAACTAGATGCATGGTTAAAGAAGTTGAAGTGGTGAGTAGTACTGGCAAACAAGCTCACCAAGTGGCATCTGCAATAACAGAAGGAATAGAACCTGTAAAAGATACCGTAGGTTACATGGACTAGGGTATGTAGCAAGTCTCTGCATCTTAATGTCAAATCCTGGTTAATCAGCTTAGATGTATACCTCTATTGCAACAAAACCTCAAGGAAAGAAGGCAGTGAGAAACTACGTGCAACACAATTGGGAAGCAAAGTGACCATCCAACACCATGAAGAGGGGACAGAATGAAAGATGAACCTAACTAGATGAGTTATATAATAATGTTTTGACAGATTTTAACAGGAAACAAAGTGACTGTAAGCTAAAATGCACCAAAAGAATAAAAAACCATGAAAATGACAAATGAATACAAAAATAAGCAAAGATGCTCAAGGTTGGGCGAAAGTAATTAACGTAAAAATTGAAATTCAATTGATGAATGAAAATAAGCTGAAAGCGGAAGTGATAAAAGACAAAACAGATTAAAATTTAAAAAATCATCCAGTAATTGAGAAATAGCAATTTAAATCTAACTAAAGTGTGCCAGAAGAAGATTGTTGAGGATGTAAGATTGAGACCCACTGGGAGGACCTATGAGTTGATCAACCAATAGTTTATTACCACAATCCATATGATTGAAGAAGGGGTACAACAGCGCTTTATATTGTTAAAACTTCAAGGCAAGTTTTTGTATATCAGTTGTGCCTGGAACTTAATGAACTGGGTGGAAAGATGATTAAAAACATCACTCACAGGTTGATGGGACATCCTATCTGATCATCACTTCTCAGATAAATCTATCAAAGTCTTACAACTCCATTGAAGAACTATCAAAAGCCACCAACGAATTTCAAAACACAGCTTCAACAAATGGTTAAGTCAAATTATGATAACTCTTAGGCAAACTAGACTAGAGAGTAGAGACCATACTGCTATTTAGGTCCTGATGTTGTCGCCTGTTGGAGATAAGAGAGTAGGACTTTGAGGAAAAAAAATTTTCAAAGCTCTTATGATGGCATCAAAAGATGATCCTGGAGCTTTAATACCATGAAATCTATGAAACAATTGTTGGCAAAATTACTGGTAATGCAATTTTTCACACTATATACATGCAGAATACAACACTACAGAATGTTAGCACCAATTGCAACAACTCCTGATCCACCCAACCCATCTCTCTTGGAAGCCAAACTACCTCCAAAAACTAGACACCAACAAAATTTGTCATAGCTTTCTCAGAGTCAAGTTAAAAAATGACTCCCTTCCATCTCCGAGCTCAAAACACATTTGCAAGCCAAAACAAGAATACTTAGAATACCAATACCTTAAATGATTTAACATTAACCGTTGTCATCATCACCATCATCCAGACCCCAATCACGTTAAAATGCAATTTTCAGATAAAATGACAAGTGGCAACTAAAGAATGGCATGAATAGAGGCACTATCAAATCATACCAAGTTCTGAATCTTGTTAGAAACATGTCAGACTGTCATGGAGAACTAACTAGCACGAAAACGGGTATTTCAAGAATTATGTATCATAGCAATGAGCTAATACACTTACCAAAAGCAATCAGCTAATACACTATGAAAATTTGCAAACCTACCTACCATTTAATTTATCTCATCTAAGAGAGATAATGCACATGCTCCAGTTCATATATTCTTTTGCGCATACGTGTAAACTTGCACAATTTTAAGTGTTCATGCATGAATAAATGTACCAACAATCAAAAGCATATCAAAATAAAGTATAAATGTTCATGTCTAGGTTGAAGGCAGGCCTTGGAGCGACGGTAAAGTTGCTCCATTGTGACCTGGGTGTCACAGATCTAAAATATGAAACAACCTCTCTACGTGTGGGGATAATGCTGAGCATCAGACCCTCCATAGCCTCCGCAGTGGCAGGAGCCTCGTGCATTGGGATGCCCCTTGTCATGTTTGGGATTTATTATGATAGCCAAAGATGCTCGTTTTAAAACCAGAAGTAGAATATTTAAGTTCATGACTCGACCTGTACAGTTCCTTACATACAGACTGAACTTCAGTTTTCACTGTCACAAGATCTAAAAGTTGATCCTCCTCAATTCTCTGCCTCAGAATCTTCTTTGCCTGGACAGGAAAAGGAATTAAAAACAAAAATTATATTCCAATGTGATTGTAAACATCAGGCATCAGCAAACTTGTTTGTTATAAATGATTAAAAGAAGTAGTACCTCTTCCAATTCTTTCTCGTGATCCTTATAAAGTGCTTCAACTCTTTTTTTGAGCTCAGCAAAATCAACGGGGTTCGTATACATGAACGACAGATATTCCAGTTCTGACTGCAAAGGGTGATCACCTTCATCAGTTGGAAGAATCAAGATTAAGGTTAACAATGATACTATAAATACATGAAAAAATGTGTTCACTGGGTCACAAAATTTCTCCATACTATCTGGACTCATTGGTAAAAGCAGCTTAAACCTGGTTTCATTGCCTACAGTCTAGGTAAAGCAGTAGAATATCAGTTTATTGCATGCCAAAGCAGATGTTAGCCAAGTCATACATGTGGCATATGACATGCTATAAGGCATGGTGCACCATCAAAAGACAGAAAAAACACTGACTTAAAGACAGCAGTTGAACCTGGGTTCCAACTGGATGTGCCAATAGAAAAGAAAAAATTCTTGGCTATAATGAATTTTTTTTATATTGATCTTCAAGCAGAAAACAAAAAAAGTACTAGCTTTTAAAAAAATATATATATCCTCACATCTAAGAATGGAAGTTAAATAAATGACAACATGCTAAACATCATAGAAGACGGTGTAAAGCAATGGGAATGAATCTTGATAGGAAAACAGAAATTAGCATTAAACCAAATAATTTTCTGTTAGAACAGAGCCAGGGCAGGAAACAGCTTCATTCCTAGCAGTGACATTTTGCCACCAACTAGCATCCACGGACTGGTTTTTGCTCCGCTAAGTACTTTTATAATAAATATTAGACTAATCGCTTCATGTGCCTGTTGGGTTATACAACTTTCTTTCCTAATACATGGTTCACATTTCCACATAATAACTACTAATGTTTTAACTAGATAAAACCAGATAATACAAGGACATGTTTTCACATGAACTGTACTGGCAGCAACCTTCAGATCTATCACAACAGTTAGGTTAATCACAGTTTACTGTCAACCTAAAAAGGAAAAAGAAAAAGATAAGAAAATTCACATGCTGTAAATAAATCCGCCCTTATCTTTCCTAGAGCATACTAAGAGCTAATTTGGAGTAAATTCATGCTACCAAAAGCATTGCACGTAAGTATATGGTCCCACCAGAGAATCAAACTCTAGGTCTGAACATTTGGATTAGAATTTGGGAGATATGAAACCAGCCAACAATAACACATATGGGGCATTTTCAGCACTACTTCAATATTTTGTATTGTCCTTTTAGTCAGAAGCGTTTGTAAAGATTTAGCCGTAAATTTAATGTTCATATTTTTAGATATTAGAAATTATAAGAGAATGATTGTTGTTTTGTTTGAGGAATTGTTTTGGTTGTTCTGATCACCTAGAGCACGAGATCAATTGAATTCACAAAATGTTTCCACCTCTAAACAATTAAATCTAGCAAAAACTTGAAAAATAACAGCAAGGTTTGAAAAACCAACAGTACCATGGTAGGATACTCCTTGTACCAAGATGTATTGAGGCATATTGAGGGTATGTCATGCTATACTGTACCATGGAATTTCAAACCTTGGATAAACCATGAGCAGATATAGGGTGTACTGCAGTACGCACTGTTGGGGGAAAAACGAGTCGTCCCGAAATACATGGGTGCATGACCATCACGTGCCTGGAGGCGCCCGACCTAGAGGCGTCCGACTTTAAGACATGCAGCCGGGCCCAATGTCCGACCAAGCACTCGACTCCGAGACGCCCCATCCGAGCACTCGACCTCGGCATCCTCAACTTCGGAAGCCCGACCTCATCATCCACCTGCTACGGTCACATCCTTCTGCAGCTCGACTAATGGTCATACCCTGCTACCGCCGTCAACAATTAATGCGCATGGCCTCTGCTGATCCCCAGCCCACTCAACAATTAATGCGCATGGCCTCTGCTGATCTCCGGCTCAATCAACAATTAATACCATCTACGGACCCAAGCTCTCCACGGCAGATAGTTGAGCTACTCTGCCACGTCTGATCAGCCACGATGACTCACTGACTCCGGCCTGATCTCCCACAGCAATGCATTAATTCACACGATCGTGCTCAATCATTACGGTAACCTGTTCGCCCCGTCGCATCACAGGTACACCTATACCCTTCTATAAAAGAAAAATTCCTCACCCTTAGAAGGGGTTGGACTCTGAAACTCCTGAAACATATTTTCTCTCCCTCCATATATTTGCCCCCTCTGACTTAGGCATCGGAGGGCCGGTGCCGGGAACCCTGGCCACAGGCTTCTTGTAGGTCTCCCGGAGGACGCCGCTCGCCGACGGACCGCCACCCGCCATCCCATGCCAGAGCTCCTCCTTCTCAGTCGACAGCCGCCCCCGGGTCAAATTTCCAGCAACAGTTGGCGCTAGAGAAAGGGCCCGAGTTGTGGCCATGAAGTTGAGAAGCAAAGGAGCCTCCAATGCCTCTTGGCGTCTCCCATCAAGTCCTGGACACTCTGTCCAGAATTCGCCATCTCCGGCTGACCCAGTTCCCCAATTCCAGCCGGAACAGTTCAATATCTTGGTGCAGCAGGTTCAAGCCTTGGCCGCAGCCGTCCAAGGCCTGCAACGTGAGGAAACCCCACCTAGGCCACCTCCACAAGCCTAGGTCCAGCCAGTGCTTCCTCCAAACGGACCGCTGCCCCAGGGCCAAAATCTTCATGGCTCCTCGAGGGCCAACAATGAAGAACGATGCTGTTGCTAAGGCTCAGCCCAAGTGTCTCCCCGGAGAGAACTGCCGGGGAGGAGCATAGACAGAAGGCCGAAGTTCTCGGAAGCTGAGTCAGCCCCGGACCGACACAAGCCGGAGCAGACTACTGTGGCGATCCCCCAGGCTGGGGAGCTCGACAAGAAGGTCGAGAAGCTTGAGCGCCAGATTGAAGCGCTTCACAGCAGGAAGGCAAGGCATGAGGGTAACTTTGAGTTTACTACCAAATCCTCCTTTTCCTGCCAAATCGAGGATGAGCCGGTCCCACCGAGGTTCAAAATGCCCCAAGTGGAGCCCTACAACGGAACTACCGACCCCCTCGACCATTTGGAGAGTTACCGAGCCCTCATGACAATGCAAGGGTCCTCGGAGGCTGTGCTCTGCAAAGCCTTCTCAGCGACTCTTCGGGGGGCGGCTCGACTCTGGTTCTCTGGATTGAGGTCGAGCACAATATCCTCTTTTGAGCAGCTCGGCAGGTAGTTCGCCACCAACTTCGCTGCCAGCCGACGTCAGCGGCGGACGTCGAACCCCCTCCTTGACATCAAGTAAAAGGAGGGAGAGTCTCTCAAAAACTACCTCAACCGTTTTACCGCTGCAAGCTAGGAGGTTCGCGAGCTCGATCAGTCGATAGCCATGTCGGCACTTAAGACTAGAGCTCGATCCTGCAGGTTCCTCTTCTCTATTGAGAAGAGCTTCCCCGCCGACTTTACCGAGATGTTGGTCCGAGCTCGGAAGTATGCGAAGGCCGAAGAGGCCATCGCCTCCAGGTGGGGCGCGACCGAGCAGGCCTCGAAGAAGCAGAAAAGACGCCGCGAGGAACACGGCCGTCCCAAAAGCCCGTCTCCCCGCCGAAACAAGAGCCTGCCTCATATGAGGAGTCCACCTCGACAGCGGGGACAGCTTCGACCAAGGTTTCCGCCTCGACCGAGATCTCCGTCGCGGCCACGAATGCCCTCGGGGAGGTACGAGAATTACACCCCCCTGAATGTTCCCCGGGCAGAGGTCCTAATGGAGATAGAAGGTCGAGACTATTTCCGACCTCCACCCCCGATGCGGGATACAGGAGCTCGGTGCAATCCTAGGAAATACTGTCGTTTCCACCGGGACAACGGCCACGACACAGAGGATTGTTTTCAGCTCCGAGACGAGATCGAGGCGCTTATCCCTCGCGGAGTACTTAACCGGTTTGTGCAGAACCGGCGTGAGGAAAGAAGGTCAGTGGAAAATGCCGCACTGCCCGAAAATCCAAACGACAACGGGACTATCGCCGGCACCATCAACACCATTGGAGGAGGAAGCTCGGTTGAAGAACCAATTGAGGGAAGGACCCCTCCGAAGTGCCCGCGCACCTCCGAAGCCATCTCATTCTCGGACAAGGACTTGGAAGGAGTTGAGACTCCTCATGATGATGCTGTGGTCATCTCCATGATTGTAAACAAATTTGATGTAAAACGTGTTCTAACTGATAATGGAAACTCGGCAAATGTTTGGTACTACGATGCCTATCAAAAAATGGGGATGATAGAAATCCAACTCCGGAGAATGAATGCTCCACTGGTCGGATTTACCGAAAATTCGGTCCCAGTTGAGGATGAGGTCAGCCTCCTTATCACGGTCGGGCTCGCTCCCCAAGAAAGTACTGTGAGGATGGATTTTCTTGTGGTCCGCCTATCCTCAACCTACAACGCCATTCTCGGACGACCAGGGCTAAATGCCCTTCGAGCGGTGGTCTCGACCTATCACCTGCTTATGCGGTTCCCCACCAACCAAGGAGTAGGCGAAGTTCGTAGGGACCAGTCAATAGCTAAGCGGTGCTACATGGCAACTCACCAAGCAAAGCAACCAGCTAAGGCACCAAGCCGGAAGGAGCTACCGGCCAAGACACCAACTCAAACGTCAGATCAGATGCTGCCCATCGAAATCTTGAAAGTGCAGGACAACGTCCGGAAAGGATGGGTAAAACCTGGTGAGCTTCTTACCCAGATTCCTTCACAAGAAAATTGCCCAGATCTAACCGTGCAGATCGGCTCCAGCCTGAGCTCCCTCGAAAGAAACCGCCTGATCGAGTTCCTTCGGTCCAATATGGACGTCTTCGTCTGGTCGCCTGCCGACATGCCGGAAATAGATCCTGAGGTCATAATTCACCGACTCCAGGTGAAACCGACCTGCAGACCTGTGCGGCAGAAGAAACGGGGCTTTGCCCCGGAATGACAACGAGCAACGGCCGAGGAAGTGGACAAACTTCTCGAGGCCGGCTTCATCCGAGAGGTCTCCTATCCAGATTGGCTCGCCAACGTGGTCCTCGTCAAGAAAGCCAATGGAAAGTGGCGCATGTGTGTGGACTACACCGACTTAAATAGAGCCTGTCCAAAGGACAGCTTCCCACTCTTCAGCATCGACCAACTCGTGGACTCCACTTCGGAGCACCAGCTACTGACATTCATGGACGCCTTCTCGGGATATAACCAAATTCGGATGGCGCCAGAAGACGAGGAGAAGACGGCCTTCATCACCGATAGAGGCACTCACTATTATAAAGTGATGTCTTTCGGCTTGAAAAATGCTGGAGCGACATATCAAAGGCTGGTCAGCCAGATCTTCAAGAGCCAGATAGGCCGAAACATGGAGGTCTATGTGGATGACATGCTGGTGAAGAGCCGAACAGCAGAAGACCACGTGGCCGACCTCAATGAGACTTTCTCCACCCTCAGGAAATATCGGATGAAGCTCAACCCTGCTAAGTGTGCGTTCGAAGTCACCTCGAAAAAATTCCTTGGCTTCATAGTCACCCAGTATGGAATCAAAGCAAATTTCGAGAAGATCCAAGCACTGCAAGAGATGGCGCCACCAAGGACGATCAAGGAGGTGCAGCGGCTTACTAGCCGGGTTGCAGCCCTGGGAAGATTCGTTTCTAGGTCCGCCAAGAGATGCCTCCCCTTCTTCGTAGTCCTCAAGCGGCCGAAGAATTTCTTGTGGATGGAGGAATGCCAACAAGCCTTTGAAGGACTCAGGTGTCTCCTCGCTTCCCCTCCACTTCTTACAAAACCCCAACAGGGCGAGCTCCTCTATTTGTACCTGGCCATCTTCCCGGTTGCGGTAAGCTCAGTCCTGGTTCGAGAAGAGGACAAGCTACAAAGATCAGTGTACTACATCAGCCGGGTCCTGAGAGATGCTGAAACTCGATACTCTAAATTGGAGAAAACCATATTCGCCTTGATCATCTCAGTTCGGAGGCTCCGGCCCTATTTCCAAGCCCACATGGTGGCCATACTGACCGACCAACCCATGAAGCAAATTCTTCAACGATCAGATCGTGCCGGGAAGATCACCAAA